>RPFO01000584.1:1228842-1236342 GCA_009746045.1 Mesostigma viride | reverse complement strand
TTCAATTCAATTCAATTCAATTCAATTCAATTCAATTCAATTCAATTCAACTCAATTCAATTCAATTCAATTCAATTCAATTCAATTCAATTCAATTCAATTCAATTCAATTCAATTCAATTCAATTCAATTCAATTCAATTCAATTCAATTCAATTCAATTCAATTCAATTCAATTCAATTCAATTCAACCAGCGCAGGCCAGAAATCGGAAGAATGTTCAAAGGATAGAAGACTTGCCCAGGGTTGGTATCCTTCATTCATTAATTAATTAATTAACTAACGGAGTTTTGCTCTTAATTAATTAATTAATAAGGATCCCAGCCCCAAGTCTGTGGGGGCAACGCGTGTGACAAAATCCGGGAAAGACAGTGACTCGGGTCGTGGTTCGATCCCGCAACCCTGCAACTAGAATCTCAGATGTCATCCATCCCATCGGCGGCATTTCCAGGCCTTAATTTTGTCATATAATTTAACGACGTTGGAACGCCATGCGTCTAGGAGTAGTTGTCTCTATTTTCTACCAATCATCAGACCAGACCATGATAAACCTGACGTGACGCAGTTACGTGTAAATTAATTAACAATATCCATGACCAGACCATGTAAATTGTAAGAAACCATTCAGACCAGACCATGCCCCCTTACATGGAGGCTCCCTGGCTCCCCAACGGGACCAGTCGTGTGCCATTCCCTGATTTCACACTTCAGTCTACAGTTTCATTGTGCCATACAATGCCCCCGCCATGTCACCCATGCATATTTCAGAATTAGTGCACCCACTCTTATGCCAGACTAGAGCTCCTCGTGAGCAGTTTCAATTGCAGCTGTGGCTTGCCTCCGGGCATGAGGGAGGGCGGGTGTCTCTGCCCCCTTCCCAGTGTGCAACATACAGGGATGAAAAGCACTTAAACTCTGTATTATTGTGCTTCGTGACTCCCGAACGGGAGCGGCGTGTTTAATTAATTAATCAATCGCTAATTTACAGATGCCTCACTTTCCTCTCCCCCCACCCTCGCTGGACGCAACGGAGGTCGCCGAGGCCGACCTGCCCCCCAACGATGGCCCTGACGCCGACTCGTCCATGAACCCGTTGCCCGCCAGCAGTGTGGCAGCGACCCATTTCCTGACACCCGCCACCGAGCCATACACCGTGTTGGGGATGCGCGACCAGGGGTTGATCCCGTGCAGGTCTAGCGTGGACACCACAATCGCACGGCCGATGCGCTCCATGTCAGAGACCGTCAGCGGCGCTGGCTGACGCGCTGTCCCGGGGGGGCTCATGTGCCGCTCCGCGCCAGCACACTCATCCGCCTTACTACCACCCTTGCTGGCACCCGCCACAAGGCCTTTGGGCCCAGCACCGCTCGCCTCGCCCGCACCGCCCGATTTGGCCTTGGTGGCAGCGTCGCTGGCGCTTCGGCGCGGACGCGACAAGGGCGGGACGGCACTGCCCGATGATGTGTTGACCACGCGCCGGTGCAGAGGGGCCTGGCCAGTGACCATGCCACCTGGACTGCCTTTAATTCCAGCGCCCGCACCCAGCAGCGGGGCCAAACGGGCGCCCACCTCTGCATCCGCTGATGTCAGCGAATGCCGCCGGGCAGGTGGCCGCCCTCCAACGGCTGATTTGGGCGCCTGGGAGGGGCTCGCGGCCGGGCTGGGAGCCGGGCTGGGTGCGGGGCTGGGTGCGGGGCTGGGTGCGGGGCTGGGTGCGGGGCTGGGTGCGGGGCTGGGTGCGGGGCTGGGTGCGGGGCTGCGTGCGGGGCTGGGTGTGGGGCTGGGTGCGGGGTTGAGGTCCTCCCCCTCGGCGCCACGGTCATCCAACGGGACGCTAACGCCTCCCGAGACGCTGCTCTTGCTGCCCTTCACGCGGCCTCCGGTGCTGCTTTCATCTGCAACCGCGCCCGAGCTGGATTGACTGCGTACGGCATAAGTCCCGCTGCCAGTGGCGGTGGCACTTGCCGATCGAAATGCGGCGGAGGGCGGTGTGCTTCGAAGCCTCGGCCGCTGCGGCTTGGCCCCTTGGACCGAGATCGGAGGCACCGGGTTGAGGATGCGCGAGGTATTGTAGTTGCACTCGACCGTGTAGATGTGGGTGAGCCCTGTCGCGGCGTACATGGCCACGCGGCCACTCCCTTCCTTGGACAGGTCATCCCGCTTGTCGCGTGACCGCATGTTCTGCTCGCTGAAGTTGCACTGGCCGTAGTCAAAGTGAGCGTTGTTGAGCGACACCAGCTTGGCAAAGAGGACGTTGGATACCTGCCTGGTAGGGGGAGAAGAGGGGGTGGCCGTGCAGAAAATGCGCGTATGTGCGTGTGTGTGTGTGTGCATTTTTTGGCAGTGAAATAACGATTAAGCCCAGAGGAGTGGAGAAAGGGTGGAAGCAGATGGGGCAACACGGTGAGATGGGGGAGCATGGCTGGGGAATGCATGGGGACGTTGCACAGGGCAGGGCCACGGGTGAAACCAAAGGGGAGGGACAAGGAAACGGATGAGCGAAAGGAAGGAGGGAGTGCCGGCGAAAAATAGGGTAGCGGAAGGCGTGTGGCAGGAGCTAGTGCTAGCTTAAGGTTGGCTTCACACGGGACAGAAACGTTTGTGACTCGACTAATGTCAACTTTTGACGTGGCGGGGCACAAATCACAGGGCCTGAGGATCAAGGCAACACCCTCAGGCTAAAATTTGATCGCTCTTGACGGCATCAAAATGGTCTAAAAAAGATGAGAAGTACATGAAGACCAATTCAACAAATGGGAGGAAGAGCAAAAAAATGAAGTACATGTAACTAACAAATTCCTACCTTTCGCCCTCCAACGCGTTCCCAAAGATGAAGCACCCGCGCTTATTTGCGTGTGCATGCAGGTCGATGTAGAATTCGAGCCGACCCGGTGGACAGCTCGAATCGCCCTCGCCAGCACCCCCTCCGCTGCCACTTCCCCCCCGGCCCGACCCCACCCCATCGTCAACCGTGCTATCCACCATCGCCCGCATCGACCCCGGGCGTGCCTCGAACCTGCACGGGTCAGCCAGGTAGGTGGCCAGGGACTTTGCGGCGAACACGGTCGGGTACTTGGATCGATCCACGATCTCCCCATCATAGAACCGGTTGAGGTTGGCCCCGTTGGTGTCGGTGCGGTAGTGGCCGTGGAAGACCCCGTCCGGGTTGAGGATGGGCACCAGCTGGAAGACGTAGGCGGAGCGCAGTGCGGCGGCGCGCGGGTCGTCAGGTCGGAGCAGGAACCCGAGCATCCCGTTGAAGAGGTGGGAGGCAGGCACCTCGCCCGGGTGCACGCGCGCGCTCACAAAGAAGAACTTTGGGGGGAGGGCGGCGGGCGGGGGTGGATGCGTGGGAGCAAGTTGTGGCAAAGGAACAACGCCAGGGTGGGCGGGTGGGTGGGAAAAGGGACCGAACAAATGAAGGCGGGGAGTAGACAAAAAGCCAAAAGAGGGCAACCGTATGCTCCGACAAGTCCGATGTTTTTTGCAACGTCACCCACATCTGTTCGGTGCTGCCCCTTGGCACAAGCTCTACAAACAGGTCGTGCACCGGCTGGATCGCGTAGTATCTCCGCACATCTGAACCCTGTGATGCCAGATCTCCTTTGCGGCCGTTCCGAGCTTGGCACTGAATTCGTTGTCCACATCGTCGCGTCGCTGCCGCAACACGATGTTTTCTGGCATCCGCGGGCTTTTGGTTCCCGCCGCACATTTGAAACTGCTGTCCTCCGGCTTTTTGCCTTTGCACCGTGTGCAGTTCTTGGACGTTTGGAATCATGGCATGGCTAACGTGATGACTGACTAGCTAGACCTTTTCAGTGGTTTTCCATTTGCGGGTATTTCCTCGTAAATGGTGGGAGAGCGATCGCAGCAATGGTGCTCACCACTAGACACTCCCGGCCAGTTAGGCTAGAAACACACGCCCTGATCAAGCATGCTGTTTCCGGCCCCACCGTCTAGGTCATCTAGTCGCTCTACACGTAAGCCAGCCATAATTTCAATGCACAAGGATACACATTTCCATCACCATTCATCTTCATCATCCTGAACGACTCGAAAACGCGGAAAAGATAACGGCAGGCTCGAGCTACCATGGTCCGGATTCTCCCGATTTCTGGCCTGCGCTGGTTGTCTCTTTGGTATGTACACGGGGCAAGCGTATAGTAGTATAGTATACATATAGTATACTGTACAGATACCGATGCCTATTCTGTAATCTTCCCATCCCCGATCTCTTCCTCTTCAGCAAGCGCGCTTGGTCACTGGCCAGCATTCATGTTCCAAGGAGCTTTACAACTTCCATCAAGGACAACACACGGTCACGGCGAAACCCCAAGTGCACGTGTAACGAAACCGCAAGTGCAGGTGCTGGAGCTGGGGTCAGATGTGCGGGGGAAGATGGGAGCGGGGGCCGAGCACAGCCTTCACTCATAGAAAGAAGACTAAACACTTAGTCTACCTGGGGATGCGACGCAACGGGGTAGGTGCTGCGGTCCAGTGCGTTTGTATCCCCTTGGCAAGATCCCATGTGCAATGCTCGCGTGTCCCGCTATGCATCCAATGGGAACAGCCCGCCGACGCAGCAGCCTGTTTCCAAACTCTGGCGGTGGCTTCACTCACGGTGCAGGCCAGCAACTTGCGCTGACGAGCCGCTGCCGTTTGGGTTCCCAAGAAAAACGCCAAATGTAGCCATCCATTGCGCCACCCTTTCACGGCGGCAGGCTGACTAGCTAGGGTAGCCCCTACGTGCAAGGGATGAGGCCCTGAAGTCAAAACAATCTTGCAGCACCCAAAGGTGCGGAAAGGTGGCAGGCGCAACCCGTACCTTTGCAAAGCAGCCACCGCACTTATCGACAGCCATTACCCAGGCACGGCCATAATTATAGACAGTCACCCCAGGCGCACAGCCATAAGTAGAGACAGTCACCCCAGGCGCACAGCCATAATTATTCTCCTTATTTCCATCATTCTAACTCTTAATATGTCCTCTATTCCCATCCTTCCCATCACCGCCACGGTCCCCACCAATTCGATATTCCAACTATCCCCGATTAGTCCCCACTAGTCCCACTGTTCCCATAACTCTTCTCATCCCATCCTCCCCATCATACCTTGCGGGTGGGAGGGAACCTCGGCGGGCGCGGCTTGTTCACGCCAGGAAACAGCCCCTCCAGACGCGGCTCGCGGTCCACGCCCGCACCGTCCGCAGGGTCCCTGGCGGCGTCCATGCCCTCGCTGCTCGTGATCGTCAGCAGCTCGACCACGCGGCCCTCCAGGGACCGCGTGAGCGTCTCCCGGTAGAAGAAGATGCCGCTGTGCTTGCGGCGCGAGGGGCGACGGCCATCGGATGGTGCTCCCCGCACCGATGCTTTGCTTTCCACGCCGCCAGGCGCGCCGCCTGCACCGTCCTCCCGGCCAACCGCGGGAACGGGAGCGTCTTGAGAGGCGTTGTCGGCGCTCGGGGCATCCGTACTCCTGGCGTCTCCGATCGCCAAACCGGTGAGGCCGCTGGCGGGGGAGGTGGACGCATCAGCAGCAGAGAACTTGCTCTCGAGCAGGTCGAGAAGCTGGCGGTTTGCCGCGTAGCTAAAGGGGTATGTGAGCGCAAAGAAGGTCTCCTCGAACGGCGGGCATTGGAAGGTGTGGCTAAACCGAATTTCCGAGCCGCCAGGTACAGGGGTGTAGGTGACACGGGATTTTATCCTCTCGTAGGCTGCCATTGACGAGGTGCGGTAAACCGGGCGCATGTCAAAGGAGAACAGCTTAGACTGCTTGTTGAGGTTTTTAATTGTAAATGTAGCTGTCGCACCTTGCTCGCCCCCTCGCACCCCGAAATGAAACCATGTCCGATTCCCGGAACACAAATCGGATAGGTCCCCATTGTCCGGCAGCGTGTACAGATCAAACTGCGGATTCGGGCTATCGGGACCGCCAGACGGGTTTGAAGCGTCAGCTTTGTCAGCCGAAACCAATTCTACCTTTGCAAGGTTGGCGGAGTCAAAGTCGGCCCTGAAATGCCAGCCGTAAGGAGTGGTCCACTCTCCTTCCAAGTCTTGCCTTCGATGAGGGGACGGTCTCATTATTTCAGACCAGGAAGGAGTAAAGAGTTCTTGAAACGGGATTTCTGTTGAAGGCGTCATCTTAGAATAGACGAAACAGCCCTTGCGCGGTTAGTAAGATATTTCCCGTCCTTATCCCGAATTTCGCTGCATGCCTATCCGAGAATAGCCATGCGAATTTAGCCTAATCCATTACGGTTGGAGAAGAATTCGTGCTTACAATTTGCCCATCCCAATTTCCAGAAAATGATAGAACCCACTACAGATTGTGGCAATAGTTGGGGCGTTTGACCATCACAGTGCATCGAATTAACGCGAGGTTTAGGTTACGCCTCCTGGGGTCCATAGGAATTTCTTGCATGAACGCACGTGCAAATTGGCGAATTAGCACCTGTTGCGTGGGCTTTGCACGTGTACTCGGCTACCAACGGGCTTCCGCACCGGAAATGGCGGAGGAGGTACGGCTTGATTCATAATAAAGGCTTAAATCGTTCCACGTTTCCTATTCGTTGACATTTTCATCTTCATCTAAGCGAACTAGTAGCTTTGTCAACGGAATTCAAGTACCACAAGCCCCAATGAGACGGACTTCGGTGTGCTGACAACACAGCACGTGGACACCAACCCGCAATACCTACATAAAAGCGTCACGCGAATGATGTGGCAAGATGTTCTGCGGACGGGTTCGAGGATCTTCTAGCCAAATCCATTCACCAAGGTTATTAGTCATTGGAAAGTGTTGCATCGGTAACAAGCTGGGAACGTTTGTGCAATCCTTGTTTGCTTTCGTTAGAGAAATTCTGAAGCATATTTGGAGCTTTTGCGTCAAAGAAATGCTGTCCGTTATGGGGTCATCGTCCGCGGTATGCCGGCCGTGCTCGCAGAGCGCATCCTTAGAAAGTAGAGCCCGACTTGCAGGCAAGCCTGCTCCCGAACAATTCCACTGCAGGCGGCAGCTGTCCATCCAACAACAAAAGAGATCGCCTTTTGCACATTCTGCTACTAGAATCCCCAGCAGTCGGCAGTTCTCGATAGTATGCGCCAAGGATGAGGAAAAGAGCTGGAAAGAGATTGCCAGCGATATCGGAAACGTTGCCAAGTGAGTGCCTTTGGCAGTTTGGTACACGGTAGCTGCATGATTGCTGCCCGTAGACGTTAGCTACAAGATCGCTGCTTAGAATACGTCTGGATTCTCACGGACATTGTGGATAGTCGAGCCGTCGCCTTTTCTCGCCTTTGTTCATACAGGGCCGTGGTGAAGAAGGTGGCATCTCTGTTACCAATTCCGAAAGAAGCGGAGAAGCCGGCCGAACGGTATGACGGCGACTGGTCTAGCCGGAGGTCACGGGACGAGAGGCCTGTCTCTCCCAGAAGGGACCCGTCCCAAATTACAAGGCGGCCGTCAGAGGATCTGGAAGGTGCGCGATTCTAAGTAGAACACG
>RPFO01000584.1:1208842-1221342 GCA_009746045.1 Mesostigma viride | reverse complement strand
GACGATATCATCGACGTGGAAGTACTCTGAAGCGAGCTGTAGGGGGCCGTTGACCTTACAGACTTTACAATTATCAATTTCATAGGACTTTTTGTACACTTGAGGTGCGTTGCAACTCATAGCCAAGGGAAAGTATGTGCATAAATTTAGGACTTCTTGATATATGCTACGTGTTGTTTTTTTCAGATACAGGTCCCTTTGCGGACATGGCTTTTGCAATGGTCCGCTGCCTTTGTTTTGTTCAGATACAGGTCCCTGTGCGGACATGGCTTTTGCGATGGTCCGCTGCCTTAAGCTGGTGCAAGGCACCTGGCCTGATCACACTATAATCTGGGCTTTGGGGTAACCTACTTATCCCTAGGATTTTTGTATAGAAGTGGTACATACAACGGCCTTTGAATCAGCCAGGGGCCAGGCAGTAGTAATTATTTTCTCTGCTTCAATTGGCAGTACCTTTATAAATATCAAGGTTTGTGACCATAGGTTACAAAATTCATGATGCGAAATTCCATGATTGGGGGATACTCGGCCCGCGCGAAGTGCCAGGGGTGCGGCCGCTTCAGCAGCCTCCTCTCGGGAGCGCTGCGAAGGAGCATGTTTCTTCGATCGAAAAAAGGACAGAAGGAGTTTCAGCGGCAACGGGCGACGGGCAACTAGCCACGGGCGCGGGACGGAAGGGCCACGGGCAAGAGCCGATGGCCGACGGGCCACTAGCTAGCACCGGGCAATTTCAGCGAGGGACGGAAGGAGTTTCAGCGGCGATGGGCGTGGGGCGAAGGGCGACGGGAACTACCGTGGGCCAATAGTCACAGGCCAATAGCCACGACGGATTTCAGCAAGGGGCCGAAGGAATGAAGGGCGACGGGCGACGGGCCGCTACTCGATCTACGGGCCAACGGCCGGGCCATATGGCCAACGGGAGCATGAGTTTAATTAATTAATTAATTAATATGGGCAACCAGAGGCTCGGGCGGTTGGTCTGAAATCAGCCCCAAAACGGAGGCCCTGGCCCTCGGCATGGCAGGGCCCCCACCCACACTCCGCCTCTTAGACGATGCCGAGGTCAACTACCCTCCTTCAGGCCGCTTCAAGCTGCTCGGCAGTTGGCTTCCCGACTGCGAGGACGACATGACGACACGGATCGGCATGGCGTGGGCGCACCTCCATGACCACCGCCGCTGGTGGAGCAACCCCGCCCTACCCCGGATCGTCAAGCGTGACCTCTTCAAGGTCGTCATTCTGATGATCCTGACCTACGGCGCCGAGACCTGGACACTGACGCAGGAGCTGGAGCAACGACTCGACGGCGCCGTCACCAAGATGCTGTGCAAGGCCCTTAACATCCCCTTTGGTTTGCACATTCGTAATGAGGATTTGTACGCTGATTTGCCCTATGTTTCCCACATTATTAGGCACAGGCGCCTGGGCCTAGCCGGGCACCTGGCCCGCACAGATCAGGTAGATACATCAGATAGACTAGCTGGCACCAAGCCCGCCCAGCCTGGGCGTTATGTCCTCACCTGGCGTGCCCCCGGCCGCGCGCGGCAGGGCCGCCACCCGTGGACTTTTCGTGATAGACTCGGCATGGACATGTGCTACACTAGACGTGACGGGCTCACACCCGGGCAGCCTCCTGGTTTGTCTGTAATATGGAGGCAGATGGTGCGCAAGGATAGATGGCAAGTAGTGATGAAGGAGACCACCCCCAAGCCTGTGGGGGCTCCGCGTGTGACCAAGTATGGCATTCATAGCGATTCGGGCCGCGGCGCCCACACCCCTGTAACTAGGACCTAGATAGCTTACACAATCCATTCCATCCCATGAATTCCCCTCCCACTGAGGACTTATGCTCACGTGACGCAGTCACGTGTCTATTAATTAATTAATTAATGGGCAACCAGCCACGCGGAGGGACAGACTAGGAACTTCAACGGGCCACGAGTCACGAGCACAGCCACGGGATCTAAATTCGAATATATACAGCAGCCCCGTTGAAGTTTACAATATATACTATAGTCAGGCTCGAAACACACGCCCTGATCAAGCAAGCTGTTTTCGGCCCCACCGTCTAGGTCATCTAGTCGCTCTACACGTAAGCCGGCCATAATTTCAATGCACAAGGCTATACACATTTCCATCACCATTCATATTCATCATCCTGAACGACTCGAACACGCGGACAAGATAACGGCATGCTCGAGCTACCATGGTCCGGATTCTCCCGATTTCTGCAGCCTGCGCTGGTTGTCTCCTCAAGATATACTATAGTCTAAAATAATAGAGGGCTTGGCCCCCACCGGGTCAACTTGTCCAAAATAAGATACACTTGTTTGCAAGATGGTTGCCATCGACCCTATCCACCCCGGACGCTTACTGGGCCGGCATGCATGCATGAATGTTAATTATTTAATTAATTAGACTCGTGCTCCCGTTGGGGAGTCACGGAGCATTAACCCCGATGGATGGATGGATGGATGGGGACACAATATCCTACCGGTCTATTAATCTATCTACAATATCACGCCAACTCTATTATTCTAAGCTCTCTACCCTAGGGGTCCTGTCTAGCGTGCTTCCGGGCGCACCATGCATCAATATGTCAACTGGTACGCTGCTCGACGCCAACGCCACGCTGCCAGTTGGCACCGGAGGCGGGCGCTCAGTACGCGCGCCCCCTTGATCACGACGGCCAACGGTAACACGGATCTCTTTGCGGATATGTTGGCAGAATCTGCGCTGTTTGCATGCAATGCTTCTTTCGCACACCCCGCCCAGCAGCTTGCCACCTTTTGGGGGGCCGTCAGATCGGGTGGTCTGCCTTGACTATATCTGCGTACGCCGGGCTCAGCGCCCCTCTGTTGTGGATGCTCGCGTGCTGCAAGATTCTGTCACCGTCTCGTGCTCGCACGCATCAGATTGAGGTTAAATTCCCGGCGTGAAACCGTCGCAACAATTCAATGGCGCCTCAGCCCGATCTCAAGGTGCTAAGGAGGGTACTGAAGAATTAATTAATTAATTAATTAAACTCGTGCTCCCGTTGGGGAGTCACGGAGCACCGAAGCTAGTGCTTTAATTTAATCCCTGTGTGTGCACTACAGGAGAAAGGGCAGAGACCCCCAGTCTCCTTCATGCCAAAGGCATGCCACAGCTGCAATCGGGCGCGCTAGCTAAACCGACACGCTATAACGATCCGGCAAACTGTGGGTGCAATAAGACCCATGTAAGCGTAGCATAACAAGTATAGCGTGGGCAAGTAATCTGAACATAGCCAGGGCGTAGCATGGCTGTACTAGGACTAGGCTAAGGCTATGGCTGGTTGTGTACCGTGCGTTGGCGGCACGTGACTAGGTGTGTTGGCACAGCTAGGCAAACATTCTAGGCATGGCTGCCTTAGCGGCAGTGACTCCAATGGTTACAATTGCTAGGGCTATTGCTATTCTAGCCCGCTGGGGGCGTCCACATCTTGTGGTTGATCATCAGGTCCCCGCCCCTCCAGTACACCTTGGGCTTCTGGGGGTCCTGCTTATGGCGGAGGTATTCCGGCCACAGGTCGCGTCGCTGCTGTTGCTGAGCGGGGGTTAGGTCGTCATCCAGCGTCCAGGTGAGGTCGTGCAACCGCTTGCGACGAGAGAGGAACCGCTGCTTATCCTCAGGGGAGAGGAAGGTGAGCAGGACTGGTGGGGGAGCCGCCTTGTCCCGTGAGTGGGGAAGGCGGTGGCACCCACGCAGTTCTACCTCACCTACCAGGCCCATGAGGGTAAGAAGCTGGTTCTTGAGCTCGTCAGCAAGGGAGGTTGACGTCTCACCTGGCTTCTGGGGGAAGCGACGTAGCACCACTCGGCAGTCGCGGCGAGCGCGATCGGTGACCTCCCGTTGCTGGGCCTGGCGGTGGTCCTCCAGCTCCTGGAGCTTCGTGGCGATGGCGTCGGTGGTGGAGGCGGTCGCTGACCGCAGCAGGTCCGCTTAGGAGAGCGGCGGGAGGTCACCAGCATCCTGCCGGGGCCGGGTGGCTGGGAGGCAATGGTGGCCGTCTGCTCCGCTAGCTTTGGGACCTGTGTGGCCAGGGCCTCGGTGTGGGCGGTGATGGCCTCAAGCTTCTTCATGAGCACGCCGCACTTGCCCTCCACCTGGTTAAGGCGAGAGACAAGTGCAGCATGCGTTTCCGAAGCCTGCGCCGCGGTGTGTAGCGCCGTGAACTGTGGTTGTAGCTTGTGGACGACCTTGGTTTCCACGTGCGTTGGAGACCCGGGCCTCGACCGTGTTGAGCGTGGTGTTCAGCGAGGTCATCTTCTCGGCCAGCGGCCAGGTCACGTGCTCCTCCAGCACTGCGCGGATGTCATCCTTGCAGAGGGAGGAATCCGATGGGGCTGCGGGCTGTGCGGGGGCTGGGGCGTTGAGTGCGTTGAGTGCTCTGGTGATGTCGCCGAAGCTGCGCTGGTAGTAGCTGGTCAAGATAACCGTGCGTTGGCGGGATTCGTCACAGGTGTAGAGCCAGGACGTGTTGCGGTAGTCGATAGCCGTCCCCCCTCTCCAGGCCACAAAGAGCTTCCGCTCCTGTGTGAGGAACTGGAGAACTTCGACGACTTCCTGCGGCGACAGCTTCTGCCACTCGAGGAGGGAGAACAGTCGGTCGCCGGGCAAGAATAGGCTCCATTTGTGGCGATCGTGGCATGGTTTCTTGGGCTCAGGCGAGGCGCTTGGCGATGGGTCTGCTGGCGGTGGGTTGGCGAGCCCAGGCGGCTGGGCAAGAACGATGGCGAGAGCCGAGAGGGTTGGGCTGGGAGCCGGTAAGCTCCTTTTCCAAACCCCGTTTTGCTTTAGGGGTCGTCATAGCTGCTTGTCACGTGATAACTTTGGCAATACTGCGTTTCAGCCGTAACCGATTATACTGGCGGGTGCGTCTCAAAAAAGCGCATCGAATGCAAGTGGTCTGACCGAATTTGGGGCTCAGATGCAAAAGATCTGAACTCCGCCGTCAGCCATACCGCCGTCAGCCATTTTCGTTGGCTTTGATGAGGGGTACTGAAGGATGCCGACAAGATGTCAGCAGCGGAGCAGGCCACTATGACGCACCGGGACGAATTCCTGGCAGTCTTCAACGTCAGGGGCAGTCGACAGCAGTTACACGCCATTCCGCCCCCAGGTGACTTTTCAGTGATCCTCTGCGGTATCGCTGCCAAGTACCGCCTGGCTGCCCGCACCCTCCCCTCCTTGACTCCGCGCCGACAGCTTGCTGTCCACCGCCAAGCACCGACAGTGGTCGCCGCCAGGTAGATGCTCCGCCGCAACAGGGACCTGACCGCCAAGCCTCGGCTGCAAGCGGCTCTGCAGATCGCCTACGATCGAGCAAGCTGAGAAGGCCGACACGCTCAGAAAATGGTGCAAGGACCTGCGCACCTGCCAGCAGAAGAATGACGGCGAGGGGGCCTGGTTCTGGTACAAGCGCCTCGGACACCCGGACGGCCTCGGCCGACCCCAGCGCCACGATGTTCTCGGGACACCGGACATGCAAGCGGCTCCGCACCTGGGCCGCGGCCACTGCAGATCGAGGTCTTGGGGACAGCTGCGCCATCCCCGGCCGCCTGCTACTTGAGCCACCGCCGCCCGCGAGGTCACGGAGGGGGTCCAGCGCCTGCGTTACGATGCAGCCACATGCTCAGACGAGATTCCGGCCGGGGTCATGAAACTCACCAGTCACCGGCCGAGTTTGAGGACAGTGGTGCCATGCAGCTCTTCCTGGACTCCCGGAAGTCTGCTGCATGGCACCATCCGGGATATCTGCAAGGTTCCGCATTCTGCTGTCGTCACAACCGCGCCCCCAGCGGCCTGGCAACACACTTTTCGCACGATGCTGTACAAGAACAAGGGGTCACCCGCCGACCCCGGCAACGATAGAGGGGTGTGCATCCAAAGTGCCCCCCTCAAGCTAAGTTCTCATGCGGCTCATCCTGAACCGCCTGCGCACTGCCCTGGACGGCCACCTCAGCGAGACTCAGCACGGCTTCCGTCCAGGCCGCAACACAGTAAACTGACCCCCGCGCCCCCCCCCCTACGTTTAAGATTGGGGTCCGGCCGACCCGGCCAGGGCTGCGATCTTAAACCTAAAATCAAATCCAGGGTTGACGATCTTAAAGTTGAGAGCAGTAGGCGATCTTAAACCTGATGCGGTATACCTGAGTGCTGTACACAATCTATATCGAACACCACGAACCAGCTATTTGTACCTTTTGCCCAAAACCAGCGGCCTGCGGTCTTAAACCTGAAATTCTTAAATCCAGGGTCGCAAGATCTTAAACCTGGGAATCTTAAACGTGTGTGCGTGGGGGGGGGGGTACGAGCGCTCTTCGCTACTCGCTGCCTTGTGGAAGAACTGCACCGCCTTCAGCCTGGTGAGTCCCCTCTGCACCTTGTGCTGGTGGACTTCATCAAAGCCTTCGATTCGGTTTTCTGGCCTGCGCTGTGGGACATCCTCGCTCTGTTCCGGATCCCCCCCCCCTCATTGCTGTCATCCGCAACCTGTATGAATTAAGGGTCCACCACCTCGGTGCGCACTTCCTACGGGAGTACGGGACCACGCCACCATGCCCGCCTTTGTAGAAGGGTGTGTGGCAGGGCTGCCGGTGCTCTCGCCCTAGCTACCTGTTCATTATTAATTAAGATCACTGAGCTCCCAAGAAGACCAGCATTTGATTGAATACAATAAGTGGAGCCCTGCCACAAATGCAGCAGTTAACAGTGGCCTTAAGGTTTCTCAATCCGCACGCGGAAGCAAGAAGCCTCCAGGGTGGGAGGGAGGGGAAAGAAACAATTGCGGATCATTGCCTGCCTAGCTTGCTTAAGGCATGGCCCGCCGACACACAAGCTCAGTGACATCATCCTAAATTAAGTAACACCAGCATGTGTCACACACCGGCCTGAACAGTGCTGAAAACGCCACTACAAACAACGTGGCCACGCACCCCCAGGCTAGTGCGTTAACCGTACAGGTAGTTGTACGATGTTCCCAAGTCTGACAAACAATAAACTCGCCCATCGACCCCTTGGGCCGGTCCGAATCCACTATACAATAATTAATCACGACTCACTAAAGAACCCAAATCAGCCAAAGATTCGTTAAGCAACCAGCCGACCCTACAGGTCCCCACCTAACCTCAGCTGGTGCAACCAAACACGAATCTTTGCAAGCAAGTCGTATAACACCTACAATTAATTTTCTCGGACCACTAATGAATAGCCACCGACCCTTATAAACAACCGGGTCATCCAAGGAAAATTCGGGCGAACAGGAAACCCTTTGTACAGATCGAATTAGTCGGCCCATGTCGCAGACAGCCTTCAACATCCAGGCCAGGGCCGGCAGAGCGGCCCTATCTTTCCCGCATGCGTTAATTAAACTATATTCAGAGAAAACCGATTGTGGTCGCATTATTACGTAAATACGTAATGATTCAGGCGCGCAGGCGGTTCGCTTCACATTGTGGGTAGGGAACCAGGGGTGCAGGTCGACAACCGTTTCTGGCATGGAGGGGCGGAAACGGAGATTCGGCTGGCAGACATCATCTATGCAGACGACACCACCCTCTTCGAGGGCACTGAGCACGTGCAGGCGTGGCTTGACTGGCAGCCTAGCAATCGAGGCCCGTGTGGTGGGGCTTGAGGTCAGCAAGAAGACCGAGGCTCTGGCGATTGGGCTCGCTCAGCCACCGCCCGATCTCTTTCTCCTTGATGGCTCTCGAGTCCTGTATCGGGACCGCGTCAAGTGGCTGGGTAGCTTACTCCCCAGCTGCGAGGCCGATGTGGACCACCGTATCTCCCTCGCCTGGCACGCTTTAGGCCAATACAAGGCCCTGTGGCGCAAGCCCTCGGGCAAGCTAGAGAAAAAGGACCTGTTTAAGGTCCTGGTCCTCCCTGTTCTTATGTACGGGGCCGAGACGTGGACTCTCACCGCCGACCTTGCCAGCAAGTTGGACGGCGCGGTCACCAACATGCTGCGGTCCATTTTTCGTGTAGGATACGCTAGGCCCATGTCCGCAAAGAGGACTTGTACCTCGGCATGCCACTTATCACCAGCACCATCAAGCAGCGGCGCCTGCTGCTAGTACTAGGGCACTTAGCTCGCACCAACCAGGTAGACACCTCACATGCCCCCTCAGCAGGGCTGCGCCCCGCCCAGCCGGGCCTCCTCACGTGGGCCGGGCCCAGCCAGGTTAGACGCCGCAAGGCCCGCACCTGCAAAGAACAGCTCGTAGAGGACATGGGGGGCCTAGGCCTCTCCGTGATTTGGAAAAAGATGATGGACAAGGCCAAGTGGGCCCAGGTCATAGAGGACAACAAGCCCCCTGCAGTGGGGAAGGAGCGTGTTTGCAAACGAGGGAGGCATGCTAGCCAAGACCCCTAGTAGGGTCGCGAGCACCACAGATATAGAATAGGATTATTTTGTAGATAGCTTGTAGATAGCATAGACAGGTATAGGATTGCGTGTACCCATCCATCCATCCATCCATCCATCCATCCATCCACCCACCCACCCACCCACCCACCCACCCACCCACCCACCCACCCACCCACCCACCCACCCACCACCCACCCACCCACCCACCACCCACCCACCCACCCACCCACCCACCCACCCACCCACCCACCCACCCACCCACCCACCCACCCACCCACCCACCCACCCACCCACCCACCCACCCACCCACCCACCCACCCACCCACCCACCCACCCATCCATCCATCCATCCATCCATCCATCCATCCATCCATCCATCCATCCATCCATCCATCCATCCATCCATCCATCCATCCATCGGGGCTCCGTGACTCCCCAACGGGAGCACGAGCACTAATTGCTTAAAATGTCTCATGTGAGCACAGTTCTATAACTAGTGGAATATTATTTTAGAGAGACAACTATTCCTGGACGCATGGCGATCCAACGTATTGTAGGCCATGTACTTACAAGAAGAAAATTAGATTTATTGAATTTCTTGTAAATAGTGTGCTCGTACAACAATTTTGGCATCACACTAGACAAGCAGTCCCATCAATGCTCAGATTACTTGACTTTTTCCACAACTTCAGCCGTTTTCCACCCGTTACTTGCTAACAGGCAGGAGGCTCTCGTGCTCCCCAATTGTGGGGATGGTGGCCACAACGCTGCGCATGGCGCTGTCAAAGTCCTGCTGCTCCTCCTCCTCCTCCTCCTCCTCGTCTTCCTTGGGCTGTGTCTTTGTCTTCAGGAGGTTGACCCAGACCCCACCCCCCAGGACCACGACGATGGTCACCAGGGTCACTAGGATCGACACCCTGGTGAGAATCGGCAGAGATGACCAAGGTGGCAGTAATGACAATGACGCCATAGGCAGATGGTGATCATTATCAAGAATACGCCCAGCGCGATCTTCACATCCGCAATAATCTGTACCTTCCGTATCACGTCAACCATGGCAGCGGGAATTTCGCATGACCACCAACAGGCTGCACACATTACCACCACCAGGCCTGCGCCTATGAACCATTATCAGGAGGCATTCACACATGGTCGCCATCACTAGGTCTGGCGCAGCCCCTTCCAAGGACCCTGATGTGGAAGAGCCAACAATCCCGGCGTGAAAGCACTAAGAAACGTCATGTAGACGCGCTAATGCACCTGGTGTGAAGGTTCAACCTCAGCACGCCTGATGTGAACGCACTAACACACCTGCTGTGGAAAGAAGGACACGCCTGGTGTGGAAGAACTGAAGCACGTAAAGCACCTAGCTTAGGAGCGCTGAAACACCTGGTATAAAACAACCAGCTCACCGGACGTGGAAAAACTCCATGAGGAACTTGCTGCCCAGCAGCGCGATGACAAGCCCACAGCAGCGGCGCAGGATGGGCATCGCGGTGACACCTGCCAGCAGCAGCGCGTAGGCCGACCGCACGGTCACCGTGGCCGCCACGCACGCGCAGAAGACCACGACGTGGTCCTGTTCCCAGCGAGCCACGCACCGTGATAGATCAATGCAAAATAAGTGGTCAACACGCTGGCACTCAGCGCTGGCAGTGTCAGCGAGTAAGGCGTGTTAATGGGGAAGGTTTGCTCATCCATAAAGCAGGCGACTTTTCATCGTCACGAAGTGGCAGACTTACAAAGAAGTAAGCGTTGCACAGATCCAAAATAACATTGATGCTTGGTCAATATCATTCCATAGATTACATGAGAAGCTATCACGCAAGCCCAAGTCAAAACGCCTTTATGGAGCCAGGGGACGCCCTTCCACTTCAAATCAGCTTACATGTAAACGGCTCTAGACGACCAGATACGCCCATCTCGGGCAGTGCAAAGTTGGCATACATAGAAAACAACATGAGGTTGCGAGAGGCTCCGAGAACGTGAGTCTGTCTACCCTCATGGGTGCCATCGTGACAACACCAGCATAACTTTGGGGGGGGGGAAATGTATTTATTGCCTTCACTTCATGATTGTGACTTCGACCAATCCACCCACCTCGGAGAGTGCCATCAGCTCGGGCACTGAGAGCAGCCCGAGTGCAAACTCGCAGCCCTCCAGCACGAGCAGCGCGACCACCAGCGGCGTGGGCAGGTGCCGGCCATTGAGCACAACAAAAAAGTTGTCGTCCTCAAAGTGCTCTGTGCGCGGTGAGGGTTGCGGGGGCACAATGGGACGGGGATGAGGAACGGACGGTGGACCTCAGAGTGCTCTGTGCGCGGTGAGGGCTGCGGGGGCACAATGGGGGGATGAGGAACGGACGGTGGACCTCCGAGTGCTCTGTGCGCGGTGAGGGCTGCGGGGGCACAATGGGGGGATGAGGAACGGACGGTGGACCTCCGAGTGCTCTGTGCGCGGTGAGGGCTGCGGGGGCACAATGGGGGGATGAGGAACGGACGGTGGACCTCCGAGTGCTCTGTGCGCGGTGAGGGCTGCGGGGGCACAATGGGGAGGAACGGACGGTGGACCTCCGAGTGCTCTGTGCGCGGTGAGGGCTGCGGGGGCACAATGGGGGGATGAGGAACGGACGGTGGACCTCCGAGTGCTCTGTGCGCGGTGAGGGCTGCGGGGGCACAATGGGGGGATGAGGAACGGACGGTGGACCTCCGAGTGCTCTGTGCGCGGTGAGGGCTGCGGGGGCACAATGGGGGGATGAGGAACGGACGGTGGACCTCCGAGTGCTCTGTGCGCGGTGAGGGCTGCGGGGGCACAATGGGGGGATGAGGAACGGACGGTGGACCTCCGAGTGCTCTGTGCGCGGTGAGGGTTGCGGGGGCACAATGGGGGGATGAGGAACGGACGGTGGACCTCCGAGTGCTCTGTGCGCGGTGAGGGCTGCGGGGGCACAATGGGACGGGGATGAGGAACGGAGGGTAGAAGTTGTCGTCCTCAGAGTGCTCTGTGCTCGGAGGGTTGTGAGGGCTGCGGGGGCACGGTTTGGAAAGGTAATCAGTGACTGGTTATGGTTAATCCGTATGAGGTCATAAAAGAAATTTGGTGATAAGTCCTGGGGAATGGGTAATAAGAAATGGGTGATGCCTGGTGGGTGATGTGTATCTAGCGGGCGATCCACTGCATGGGGATGGACACCAGAGGAGGCAATGTTGCACGCTTGCCACGATAAGTTTGGGAAAAGAGCCATGAAACTGAGGGCCAGGGAATTATGGCATATGAAAACGAAACCGCTAACCAAGCAAAGTAAACCCGACCTGTGAAACTCTCTTTGGTTTTCAAAAATGGCCGTGCCCTGCCTGCGATGTGTCTAAAATGAGCGGCACACTAGCTGGTAGACTTGCAGTTGAACAGACAACGGATGTTCCGAGGCTCCCCCTGCCTATGATGCCTCCTGCCTGAAGAGGAGCGTCCTACCTGCCATGGGCAGCACCGCACGCAGCCCCCTCACGATGAGGTTGTCGCACTTGTCGCTCTCCTCGTCATGGCCCTTCCCCAGGAGCAGCTTGGGGCCTGAGGCATGGACACAGACCAAGCCATGGGAGGACCAAAAATATTAATTAGGAACACATGGGACACCGAGACAGAAGTAATACACCGACTACTGGGGTGGGTATATTTTTCTCGCCTTCTCTCTTCTTCTTACTTAGAAGACAAACCTCTGTTGGTATGTTAGAAAGCCATGGGACACCAGATAGGTACAATGCAGTGGCACACCACATGGGTACCTGGACCAAGGCACGGGTGACGGGCGGGGCATGAATGCATGAATGTATGAATGCATGAATGTTTGAATGCATGAATGTATGAATGCATGAATGTATGAATGCATGAATGTATGAATGCACGTGAATGCATGCATGACTGAAGGAACGGTCGGTCGGTCGGTCGGTCGGTCGGTCCGTCGGTCGGTCAGTCGGTCGGTCGGTCGGTCGGTCGGTCGGTCGGTCGGTCGGTCGGTCGGTCGGTCGGTCGGTCGGTCGGTCGGTCGGTCGGTCGGTCGGTCGGTCGGTCGGTCGGTCGGTCGGTCGGTCGGTCGGTCGGTCGGTCGGTC
>RPFO01000584.1:1181342-1206342 GCA_009746045.1 Mesostigma viride | reverse complement strand
GAAAAGACAACATCAGTGAGTGAACTGCATGCGCCACGCCGAGCCATTCAAGAAAGCAATTACCTCCGATCAGGAACAGTGCAGCGAAGGCGAGCAGAATCGCGGTTCTGGCAACCAGCATCTCGGCTCCCAACAACACCGCAAGGACCTTCAATGGTAAAGCCAAATACAAGCCGAAAAAGAGCAGCCGATCCTGCACAGTGTACAGAAGGTGGACGATTGCAGAGAACGCAGTAAGCACCCACTCTCTCTGCCATGTCGGCCCAGTAAGCATATCAAACCCGGTGCACTTGAGGTGCATTGCTCGCACTCACCTGTTGTGGAGCGGGGACGTCAAAGCCATCGAGGATGAAAAACAGGGCAAACAGATGTTCCATGGAGAACTTCAACTGCTCCTGGTAGATGCTGAAGAACTCGAACGCCTTGATGGACTCCGATGCCTTCCACATGCCCCCTCCAAATGCGATGACGCATGCTGCAAATACGAGGGTGCGGAAGAAAGCAACCGACACCCTGGATGAAAGAAGCGACTTGGGTTCCGACTCCCCCGTCATTTTCAGCCCAGACGTGCACGCTGGTTTAATATACTATCCTCTGACTTAACGCCCGGCTTTGAGCCACCAGGTTTATCGGCAAATGAACCGATGGACCGTCGCCAGCACCGCCTGCATCCGGAAATGGAGGGCGTGGGCGTCGACGAAATACTGGGGTTCGTGTGGGTAAAACAATTACCGTCGTGCTCCTCTGAGGTTGAAGATGAAGAATGCAACAAATTGCTCGCCTGATTAAGCCACTGAAGCCAGTGAAGCAAGCCAGTACTAGCACCAAGTTCCACCGAGTTCATGGTGGCCAAATCGCCTCGCTAGTGAGTCAACTGAACGGTCAGTTCCGGCGAAAGGTTTTTATCGGTACGATAACGAATGTAACAACCAATAGTAGACCATCTTGGATTTCCTACTTTGACATTTTGCACCGATTCTTGAACAGACATGTTGACAGCTGTGCACTATCTTGCCACACTCATCAAACTTGCACCGAGCTGTGCGCTTTATCCATTACAGGGCAGCAAACACTGCGCAACACGAAAATTCTTAGTTCCTTGGTCGTCAACCCCTTTTGACCCGAGTATTACCTAACCGTCACGCGGCGCGACAAATAGAGCGTGAGCGATAGTTAATCGTCTCTCGCAGCCGGCATTACATCGTTACAATGGCATTATTGTTAATTTGTTTATAGATAACAAGAGAGCAAATTTTCGTTGGTCGCTTCTAAGCGTTCCGTTGAAAGAGGAGGGACTGCACTGTTGGTCAGCTTATGGGCAATACTACGTTCTCGCGGACTTCTGTATTTGGGCTATTGTCTTAATCGCCTGCTGCTTGTATTAAGGCCGACTCTGTACTCGCCTTTTTTTTCTTTTTTCTTTTTTCTTTTTTCCAGTGACAGGCCGGGCGCTGCCTGTACAATAATGAGCGGATCGTTGGGAAGCTAGTAGTGGGCACTAAAAGTTCTGGGGTTTTCATATGTGCGACCTTGCATGAGTTTGCGTGGCCTCCGCCGTTCATGGATCCATTGTGAGCTAGAAAATCTCCAGGAGATGTCGGCGGTTGTGCGAGCACCAATTAGCCGACTAATAATGTTTGCGGCAGGTGTGGTCGTTGTGGGCCGAGCGAGGTTAGTGCATAAGCATTTTGGCTAGATTGTGGCGTGGACACAGGCTACCGTGCTATGACTCTTGCCCGCGATGGCTAGAGCATCAGGGAGAGGCATAGATCGATTGCGACGATGTAGGAGGGAGGGAGGGACACAGTTGGCACTTTGAGCCTAAAGTAAAGTAGTGACAAGGCTACAATATAGTCGCATGGATGTCAACACAATTCACGTAGCAACGCATGGATTAAAAATGCTGTATTGGTCCAAAAGTCAGGATCTCGAGCTCCAAACATCATTTCCACCTGAGACTTGGACCACAAACAGACCGTAGGTGTAGCTGCATGGCCCTAACGTGACATTTAATTTTGCATGTATGTCACCCCCCCTGCCAGGGTACCTTGAAGTTGTTAAAAGTAGCATTTTCCACTACCTACCCCTTGTAAGATTGCAATATCATCTCCAAAGAAAGCATGGGTTGCAGACTTGCATGCCACGTCCCAAATACATTATGGTTAGCAGCGTTGCCCACCAACTTGTGATGAAATCCCATGTCATTTAGTTATTAAATGGTGACGTTTGCCGGCAAAAATGGGCAAGAATCACACGTTGTCATGCCATTTACTCCATATTTATCATGCCATTGGGCTGCAAACTTGCATGCCACCCATTACCCAAATACATTGTCAAGGAGACATTGTCAAGGGAAAATACATTGTGTTTAGCAATGCCCACCAGACTTTGGATGAATCCCGTGTCATTTATTGATGAAAATGTGGCATTTGCTAGTAAAAAATCGCCGAGAATCACAGTTTTTACACATTATCATACTTATGCCATTAAATACTTCAAACATATAATGCCATGGGGCTGCATGCTTGATATAATGCCACATGTGGGGCTGCAAACATGCATGCCAACCATGCACATTGTGTTTAGCATTCTTACCACTTTGGATGAAATCCCATGTCATTTAGTAATTAAAGCGGTGCTCGCAAGAACGGGAAAAAAACACAGTTTTCAAACATTTTCATGCCGTTGGAACATGGGATGGAATGGATGATGCTAGCTATATCTAGTTCCTGTCGTCAAGCGAGACCTCTTCAAGGTCGTCATTCTGACGATCCTGACCTACGGCGCCGAGACCTGGACACCGACGCAGGAGCTGGAGCAACGACGTGACGGCAACGTCACCAAGATGCTGCGCAAGGCCCTTCACATCCCCTTCAGTTCGCACATTAGTAATGAGGATTTGTACGCTGATTTGCCCTATGTTTCCCACCTTCTTAGGCACAGGTGCCTGGGCCTAGCCGGGCACCTGGGCCACACAGATCAGGTAGACACATCAGATAGACTAGCTGGCACCAAGCCCGCCCAGCCTGGGCGTTATGTCCTCACCTGGCGTGCCCCAGGCCGCGCGCGGCAGGGCCGCCACCCGTGGACTTTTCGTGATAGACTCGGCATGGACATGTGCTACACTAGACGTGACGGGCGCTCACACCCGGGCAGCCTCCTGGTTTCTCTGTAATATGGAGGCAGATGGTACGCAAGGATAGATGGCGAGTAGTGATGAAGGAGACCACCCCCAAGTCTTTGGGGGCTCCGCGTGTGACCGCGTATGGCATTCATAGCGATTCGGGCCGCAGTGCCCACAACCCTGTAACTAGGACCTAGATAGCTTACACCATCCATTCCGGCATCCCATGTTCCCCTCCCACTGAGGACTTACGCTCACGTGACGCAGTCACGTGTCTATTAATTAAGTAGAGGCGGATGGTACCCAAGGATAGATGGCAAGTAGTGATGAAGGACCACCCCCAAGTCTGTGGGGGCTCCGCGCGTGTGACCGCGTATGGCATTCATAGCGATTCGGGCCGTGGTGCCCACAACCCTGTAACTAGGACCTAGATAGCTTACATCATCCATTCCATCCCATGTTCCCCTCCCACTGAGGACTTATGCTCACGTGACGCAGTCACGTGTCTATTAATTAATTAATTAATTCCCCTCCCACTGAGGACTTACGCTCACGTGACGCAGTCACGTGTCTATTAATTAATTAATTAATGGAGGCAGATGTTACGCAAGGATAGATGGCAAGTAGTGATGAAGGAGACCACCCCCAAGTCTGTGGGGGCTCCACGTGTGACCGCTTATGGCATTCATGGCGATTCGGGCCGTGGGGCCCACAACCCTGTAACTACGACCTAGATCGATAGCTTACAATTTACATAATCCATTCCATGCAGCTAGACCACAAGCCGCCCTGGCAGGCGCCCCCTGCCACCCCAGCAACACCAGCCTAGAGAATATAGCAGTAGTGTAGATTAGTAATTATAAGGCTTAGCTTAGCACGTGGCTCAAGCCCGGCGGCCATGCGCATGTGCGCCTATAATGGGACTCTCCACGGATGATGCATTAGGAATTTACCCAAGCTTTGCCTATGCAGAGAGCTCATACTCTCTGCTGAGAAGCGGCCATGCCCTAGCTATATTGCTTAGCCCTGATGATCTTCCACCCTCGATCTGTCCGCGCCTACAGGTGCTGGAATACACAGTGGTGCAGGTGCACGTTGTGCACCCGACTGGGTCCCAGAGCAGGTGTAGTTTACACCCTACCCTTGCAGGGTGTAGCTTAGAATGTATTAAAAGCCATATGTATGCCCCTTCTCAGGGATATGTGCTACATGTACTCCCAACGGAGATATGTTACAATTTATTTAATTTAAATTTAATCCATTCCATCCCATGTTCCCCTCCCACTGAGGACTTATGCTCGCGTGACGCTGTCACGTGTCTAGATATTTATTTAAGTTCCTGCATGACCTTCCGGCGCCGAGACATGGACGATGACGCAGGAGTTAGAGAAACGACTCGACGGCAACGTCACCAAGATGCTGCGCAAGGCTCTTCATCTGATCCCCTTGGGTTTGCACATTGGCAGTAAGGATTTGTACGCTGATGTGCCATATGTTTCCCAAATTCTTAGGCACTGAGGCGCCTGGGCCTAGCCGGGCATTTGCCACCTTGTCCAGACATTTGCCTTTCTCTTTCTGATTTAAAGACTGTTTCAAAGAGGGCCGGAAAGGAGAATGTTGCCCGGGACGTTGTTGCTTATTCATTAATTATACTGTGAAGAAAAAGCCTTTGCAGTTGCATGCTGACAACGAGATGGAAGCTGCCTCATGCAAATTACCCTACAGTAGGCAATTCAAGGGATGCAAGGTGAGGCCATGGAATTACAGTAAAGCCATGGAATTAAATTATAGCATGACTCCGTTGGGAGATCATGTAGGCACGTATTCCCTTGCTTGATGGAGGGAGGTGAGCGAAGCCGCGAAACCTAACTAGCCGGAGTGAGGCCATGCATGGCTGATATTGCCTTCATGCGTGAGTTGAGCAGCCGGTGGCTAGCTGGGTGTGTGGCTGGCTAGGTGAGCGGGGCGTGTATGGGGGTTTGCGATGGTGCGGGCCGTACGTGCGGCCATGCGGGCATGCGAGGGCAATTGCAAATGGGCGGGCACATGCCTGGCTGGTTTGGCTGTTGGGTAGTTAGGTGGTTCAGTGATTGGGTTGTCAAGTGGTTAGTTAGGTGGTTAGGTGGCTGTGTAGCTGGGTGATTTGTTGGTTCGGGTTGGTTGGCGTTGGTTGGTTGGTTGGTTGGTTGGTTGGTTGGTTGGTTGGTTGGTTGGTTGATTGGTTGGTTGGTTGGTTGGTTGGTTGGTTGGTTGGTTGGTTGGTTGGTTGGTTGGTTGGTTGGTTGGTTGCCGTTGGTTGCCGGTTGGTTGGTTGGTTGGTTGGTTGGCCGGTTGGTTGGTTGGTTGGTTGTTGATTGGTTGCATGGCCTTAATTGGTTAGTTGGTTGCCGGTTGGTTGGTTGGTTGGTTGGTTGGGTGGTTGATTGGTTGGTTGGTTGGTTGATTGGTTGGTTGGTTGGTTGGTTGGTTGGTTGGTTGGTTGGTTGGTTGGTTGGTTGGTTGGTTGGTTGGTTGGCTGGTTGGTTGGTTGGTTGGTTGGTTGGTTGGTTGGTTGGTTGGTTGGTTGGTTGGTTCAATGGTTGATTGGTTGCATGGCCTTAATTGGTTAGTTGGTTGGTTGGTTGGTTGGTTGGTTGGTTGGTTGGTTGGTTGGTTGGTTGGTTGGTTGGTTGGTTGATTGGTTGGTTGGTTGGTTGGTTAATTAATTAATTAATTAATTAAACTCGTGCTCCCGTTGGGGAGTCACGGAGCACCGAAGTGCTTTTAATCCCTGTGTGTGCACTACAGGAGAAAGGGCAGAGACCCCCAGTCTCCTTCATGCCAAAGGCATGCCACAGCTGCAATCGGGCGCGGCTAGCTAAAAGGACAGGCTAACGATCCGGCAAACTGTGGGTGCAATAAGACCCACGTGAGCATATCATAGCAAGGAGCGTGGGCAAGTAATCTGAACATAGCCAGGGCGTAGCATGGCTGTACTAGAACTAGGCTAAGGCTATGGCTGGTTGTGTACCGTGCGTTGGCGGCACGTGACTAGGTTTGTTGGCACAGCTAGGCAAACATTCTAGGCATGGCTGCCTTAGCGACAGTGACTCCAATGGTTACAAGCTAGGGCTATTGCTATTCTAGCCCGCTGGGGGCGTCCACATCTTGTGGTTGATCATCAGGTCCCCGCCCCTCCAGTACACCTTGGGCTTCTGGGGGTCCTGCTTATGGCGGAGGTATTCCGGCCACAGGTCGCGTCGCTGCTGTTGCTGAGCGGGGGTTAGGTCGTCATCCAGCGTCCAGGTGAGGTCGTGCAACCGCTTGCGACGAGAGAGGAACCGCTGCTTATCCTCAGGGGAGAGGAAGGTGAGCAGGACTGGTGGGGTGGCCGTCTTGTCCCGTGAGTGGGGAAGGCGGTGGCACCCACGCAGTTCTACCTCACCTACCAGGCCCATGAGGGTAAGAAGCTGTTTCTTGATCTCGTCAGCAAGGGAGGTTGACGTCTCACCTGGCTTCTGGGGGAAGCGACGTAGCACCACTCGGCACTCGCGGCGAGCGCGATCGGTGACCTCCCGTTGCTGGGCCTGGCGGTGGTCCTCCAGCTCCTGGAGCTTCGTGGCGATGGCGTCGGTGGTGGAGGCGGTCGCTGTCCGCAGCAGGTCCGCGTAGGAGAGCGGGAGGTCACCAGCATCCTGCCGGGGTGGCTGGGAGGCAATGGTGGCCGTCTGCTCCGCTAGCTTTGGGACCTGTGTGGCCAGGGCCTCGGTGTGGGCGGTGATGGCCTCAAGCTTCTTCATGAGCACGCCGCACTTGCCTTCCACCTGGTTAAGGCGAGAGACAAGTGCAGCATGCGTTTCCGATGCCTGCGCCGCGGTGTGTAGCGCCGTGAACTGGGGTTGTAGCTTGTGGACGACCTTGGTTTCCACGTTGGAGACCCGGGCCTCGACCGTGTTGAGCGTGGTGTTCAGCGAGGTCATCTTCTCGGCCAGCGGCCAGGTCACGTGCTCCTCCAGCACTGCGCGGATGTCATCCTTGCAGAGGGAGGAAGCCGATGGGGCTGCCGGCTGTGCGGGGGCTGGGGCGTTGAGTGCGTTCCAAAGTTCTCTGTGGATGGCGCCGAAGCTGCGCTGGTAGTAGCTGGTCAAGATAGACTCGCGTTGGCGGGATTCGGCACAGGTGTAGAGCCAGGACGTGTCGCGGTAGTCGATAGCCGCCCCCCTTCTCCAGGGCACAAAGAGCTTCCGCTCCTGTGTGAGGAACTGGAGAACTTCGACGACTTCCTGCGGCGACAGCTGCTGCCACTCGAGGAGGGAGAACATTCCGTCGCCGGGCAAGAATTTGCTCCATTTGTGGCGATCGTGGCATGGTTTCTTGGGCTCAGGCGAGGCGCTTGGCGAGGGTTTGGCGGGTAAGCCTGGCGGCTGAACAATGGCGAGGGCGAGAGGGTTGGGCTGGGCGCTGGGAAGCTGTGCCAGCTCCTTTTCCAGCCCTCGTTTTGCTTTGGTAGTCGTCATAGCTGGTCACGTGCGTAACTTTGTCTATACTGCGTGGCAGCCGTAACCGTTTATACTGGCAAGTGCGTCTTAGAAAGGCGCATCGAATGCAAGTGGTCTGACCGAATTTGGGGCTCAGACGCAAAAGATCTGAACTCCGCCGTCAGCCATACCGCCGTCAGCCATTTTCGTCCTCCGATAACCAGTTGGTTGGTTGGTTGGTTGGTGGGTTGGTTGGTTGGTTGGTGGGTTGGTTGGTTGGTTGGTTGGTTGGTTGGTTGGTTGGTTGGTTGGTTGGTTGGTTGGTTGGTTGGTTGGTTGGTTGGTTGGTTGGTTGGTTGGTTGGTTGGTTGGTTGGTTGGTTGCATGGCCTTAATTGGTTAATTGGTTGGTTGGTTGGTTGGTTGGTTGGTTGGTTGGTTGGTTGGTTGGTTGGTTGGTTGGTTGGTTGGTTGGTTGGTTGGTTGGTTGGTTGGTTGGTTGGTTGGTTGGTTGGTTGGTTGGTTGGTTGGTTGATTGGTTGCATGGCCTTAATTGGTTAATTGGTTGGTTGGTTGGTTGGTTGGTTGGTTGGTTGGTTGGTTGGTTGGTTGGTTGGTTGGTTGGTTGGTTGGTTGGTTGGTTGGTTGGTTGGTTGGTTGGTTGGTTGGTTGGTTGGTTGGTTGGTTGGTTGGTTGGTTGGTTGGTTGGTTGGTTGGTAGGTTGGTTGGTTGGTTGCCCCATTGCATTGTGGGAGTCTTGCGTGGGAGGCTTTATAATAGGCTATAGATGCTTGCGTGTTGGAACATATCTCCGTTGTTGGGAGTACATAAGTACATGTAGCACATATCCCTGAGGAGAAGGGGCATATGGCATGCACATTCTGGGCTACTTCCTGCAAGGGTAGGGTGTAGACTACACCTGCTCTAGATCTGGGTGCACAAAGTGCACCTGCACCACTATATATTCCAATTTCCAGCTGCTAAGGTGCGCGCAGATATAGCTATAGGGTGGAAGATCATCATAGCTAAAAAATGGCTAGGGTAATTAATTAATAGACACGTGACTGCGTCACGTGAGCATAAGTCCTCGGTGGTAGGGGAACATGGGATGGAATGGATGATGGTGTAAGCTATCGAGGTCCTAGTTACAGGGTTAATTGTGGGCACCACGGCCCGAATCGCTATGAATGCCATACACGGTCACACGCGGAGCCCGGCCACAGACGTGGGGGTGGTCTCCTAATTCATCACTACTTGCCATCTATCCTAATTGCGTACCATCTGCCTCCATATTACATATGGACAAACCAGGAGGCTGCATGCCCGGGTGTGAGCCCGTCACGGTAGCACATGTCCATGCCGAGTCTATCACGAAAAGTCCACGGGTGGCGGCCCTGCCGCGCGCGGCGCCTGGGGCACGCCAGGTGAGGACATATCGCCCACGGTGGGCGGGCTTGGTACCAGCTAGTCTATCTGATGCACATGGCTACCTGATCCGTGCGGGCCAGGTGCCCGGCTAGGCCCAGGCGCCTGTGCCTAAGAATTGGGAAACATAGGGCAAATCAGCGTACGCTGATCCTCATTACGAATGGGCAAACCAAAGGGGATGTGAAGGGCCTTGCGCAGCATCTTGGTGACGTTGCCATCGAGTGGTTGCTCCAGCTCGATCCTGCAGTCGGTGTCCAGGTCTCGGCGCCGTAGGTCAGGATCATCAGAATGACGACCTTAATAAGGGGTCCGGACGGACCGGAATTATTTCGCGCCAAAAAATTCCCGCCGGTACCCGACGCTACCTCGGCACGTGAAATTGTGGTGCACGATGCGCGTAACCCTTGCGCCAAGTTGGCCATGGCGACGCGCGTTCGGTAATAAATGCAGTAATATGGCAATAAGACCGCAGAAAATTATGCAGATGCGTCAAATCAAAGTTTCATCATGATCTTGCGTAGCCGAAGATGCATTATTGACGAGATCGATGCCATTTTTCATCCGCGTTTGCGAGGGGGTCTGGCCCGGAAATCTTGCCGCAACGAATAAGCAGCAATACATGCCTACAGCGATAATTACAAAGGTTCTTAGTCCCTAGCGATGCAGAAAGCAACGTTCATTGACGGGGAGATTGAAAATGTTAAAGAACCTTTTATTTTATTACTTTTCCTCGTCATTTTCGGAAAGAAAACGCCAGGTCCTGCTTTATGCGCTGTCAACCCGTCCATGGGTGGCTGGCATTTCTTGCGCGCCTTGTCAGGAAAGATAGCATGCCATTGTACGTCTATTATCCAGTGGTTACCCCCGAAGTCTATTGCGTTTAGAAATCCCTTTATTCTAAGCTTTCAGCACGGTTTCCTGGAAGGGTGCGTTGTTTTGTTCGCCGCTTGCTGCATGCACGTCTCTAGTTTTCCGGCAGCTTTCAACCGATTCGCTTACGTTATGCGTGGCAAGCTCTGAAATCCTGTCTAGGATTGATTTGGGTAATATCAAGGTAAGCTGCTACGTTAATGTAATGATATATAGAAGGATTTGGATGGCAGAGTGCTTATATTGCATATTCAACACGTACCCCGGCATGCCTCGAGGGCGGCATGACCGTTGCAACAAGCTGGCGAGCATATGAACCGTGCGTCTCAACGTGCTGGGAAACAAGGTGGCTATACTTCTCTTGCTGGCCATGCTTTGTATATGTGTAAGCTATGCTTACGTGTGTGTTCTCTTTAGATTTGTGGATCACAGCCACTATGCATCACAATCAATATGTGCTCTCAAGAATGCTAGCCATGCTTAATGCTTATGAGGATGGCTGCAAGCCATTTCTCTTATGGCTTTGCTGTATTTCGTGTTTGCGCTTACAGTTCTGTTTTGTTGGTTGGTTTTTGAACGGGGTGATGTGAACCTGCAGGGTTAGAACATTGTGTTATTATTGCTGGTTGATTGAGGCATCATCATCCTCTACTCTAAGTCAGCATAGCACGTGTATATGAGCATGCTGTTTATGCACCTTATTGTTGAGCATGGTTTACAACCATGGTGAGGTGTGGGGTGTGGCTAGCATGTACGAGTCACCCATCTAATCCCACATGTTTCTGTTGCTATTGAACGTTGCTTGGGCCTCTAAACATTTCTGTTATTACCAATGAAGATTGCCAACTATGCTACCATAGTGTGGTGCTGCATGCTATGAATGACCTCTCTAGTACTCAAGGCTCATGCTCAGCTTGATCCTGCATTTGGTGGCTGTTTGTATAACTCAATTGGCAGCCGTCTATGTTAGGATTCTGATGATTTGTGGTGGGCAGGTGATGAAAAGGGTTATGTTTGAGCTCATGCCAGTCTATACTAGGGTTGAGGGGTGGCAGTTGAGGACACTAGTTTATGCCATCAGTCTAGCTCAGAATGACCTGAATTTTGATTCCAAGATAGTTTGCATGATAAATAACTTGCTGGCACCTTGTTTGGCCCACACTGTGGTGGGCAAGGGTGTGAGTGGTGTGGCCATGTGTCTTACAACCGTATTTTCGTGCATTTTTTTTTTTCATACAAAAGTGTTGGCTGTTCACATACGTGGTCAGAATGAGCTGAAAATTGGTGCCATTGATATTCCCACCCTGTGGAAGTTATTTTTATCTCCCTGGGCCCAACCCATGCGTATTTGATTTGATTTTTTTTTTTTAGTCACAAAAAAGACGTATTTTTCGGTAAACTGCATAAGTATGCCCAGACGTGCGATTTTGGTGCTGCAAATTAGCTCCATTCTTTGGTCTGGGTGGGGATTTGAACTTTTTATGGTGTTTGGTACACAAGTGTGGGGGGGTTGTCCTAGGCAATCCGTGCTTGTAGGACGTGTCCTTGCCAGATTTAGCTCCCTGCACATGTATTGTGATGGGCCTTGAACTCAACAAGTAGTGGGATGCATGCCCAAGGGTCATATTTATTAAAAATATAATTACTTACAGCAGAGTGAAATCACTCAAACCAAAGCAAACGCCCAGCTATAAACCTATATACAGAGCCATGTCAAAGCTCTATACTACGATAAGACCAATGGAAACGCCTAACGGGAGGAACCTAATAGCCCTGCTGCACCGCAAAATCAGCCCGCGTACGGCGGAGCATGATGTCAGCCATGGCCCGAGTCAGCGCCACCGACAGGCGCTGACGCCAATATGACGTCCAGGTCCGCGCCGACCATGGGGCCCGCTGGCCCTCCAGGTCCAGCCGGTCCTCCCGGAGCCGGCAACACTCCTTGAAGAAGGCGGAGGTCAGGGGCCCCATGGCCCCAAACTCCTCCAGGACAAAGGGCACCACACGATGGTGCCCGACGTCGCCGTAGGCCAGGAGCTTGGCCCGCTCCGCCCGGTCCGCCGTGTAACCTGCCGTGAGGGAGGCCCCAGCCACGTGGCTAAGAGCCAAGGGCCGCGCCACCGAAACGTCAATAAGCAGATGCCGGCCACCCCCCTCAAAGTCCAGCACCACGATGTCAGGCCGGTGGTTGGGGGAATAGAAGGCAGCGCCATCCGCATCCTCGGACCGGATGTTCGCGTGGGGGAAAACCGACCGAATCATGGCGAGCACCACCGTCAGGAGGACAGTGTGCAAATACAAATACCAATTCTGATTCTGTTGGCCCCCCATGCAGGCAAGGTAGTGAGTCCCCGTGGGATCCAGCGGCTGCCCACAGCTACCACAAGGCCGCCCGGCCGGAACAAGAGGCTGCGGGGCAAATAGCTGGTGCCGGAGCGCCACCGAGTAGTGGCTGGGAGCCAAGGCGAATGGGGGGGCCATGGGAAGAGCACGAAGGTACGCCGAGCCCACACTCCGCAAGGAAAGCGAGAACAGCCACGCACGTCCCTGGGCGTTGAGGTCCGCGAAAAGAGCAATCCAATCAGCCGTGTGCAGAATACCCGCGTAGGTTTTCTGGTGTTTATCGATGACGCGAGCAGGGAATGCGGCGGGAGATTGAACGGAGGCGACCGAGGGAGTGCCGCGAGGGAGGTGGCGCTGTACCGCCTGAGCGGCACGGACGGGAGAACAGGCCTGCTGGATCTCAGCATAGGCCTCCTGGATGGCGGTGACGAAGGGCAAAGGGCTGCTGGGGTCCAGGAGGTCAGGCGCTGCCGTTGCCAAAAGGGGCAGGAGCCGGCAGCTTTCCGCCCACGACTGAGCGACGGAGCCCAAAAAGGCTGCTGGGGCCAGCCGGGCGGCACGAGTCAGACCGCAGCCACCCATCCGTGCAGGCAGGGAGGCAATGCGAATAGCATGTGGCGGGAGGTCGGGGCCCGGGACCAGCTGCGCCAAGGCCGACTGGATGCGTTCGTCGTGGCCCTCGGCGGCCAGCCGGACCTGAGACGGAAGAGCGCCCCGGAGCCAGTGAACGACGCGAGGGTGAGCGCAAAACCACAGAAGCAGACCCTTGGTCTGCGAATCATGAAGGCGCGCAATCAAGGGCAGTACCTCAGTGCGTGCCTCGAGGGCGGCCCGCAGAGCATCGATGACAAACGCGGGGTCGCCAACCGGAACGCCGAGGACATCCAACCCATGGAGGCGCTCGTCCCGGCCCAAGAGCTGGGGCGGAAAGCCGGAGCAATCACCTTGGGGCGAGTACACCGCGCACTTGGCAAGGGTCAACTGGAGGTTGATGTCGGCCACCGCGGTCTGCAGTGCCAGCAGAGCCGCGGTGGTGTCCGGCACAGGGCCCAGAAGGTAGATATCATCCAAGTAGGCCTGAATAGCGACCGCCGGGTGGGCAGCATGGACCGCTTGGAGGCAACCCTGGAGGGGGGCGGCAAAGTACAGGGGTCCCAGGGGGTCCCCTTGCTGGGTGCCCGACCGCGACAGCAGGCCGCCGCGAGTGCCGTCCTCCATGATGTGAACCAGTTGGCCGGGCTGGCCGTAGCACACGGCTGTCCAAGCGTACAAGTCCTCGAAGGACTCCATGACGGCCGCAAACATGCTGGCGCGGGACAGACTGTTGAACGCGTTGTGGCAGTCGACCTTGACGACAGCGTGGGTGGGGTGGGCCTCGAGGTAGGCCTGCACCGAATGGATGAGGATATCCGCCCCGCCTGGAGTCGTCACCCCCAGCTGGGCCGCCACCGAGGTCTCACCCGCTGCGAGGGGCGGGCAGAAAAAGGCACGGAGCTCGGGCGCCTTTTGGCGGCAGATCACTTTGCCCACGAGCTTGCGGAGCACCTCACCGCAGGCGATCGGGCGCACCTTGCCCTCGGGGGGGGCAAGACACCCTTGAGCAGAGCGAGGAGGCGAGCGCCCGCTAACCACTCGCGCGCAGCGGGAGGAACGCGACCAGCCGCCAGGTCAATGAGGGTGTCAAAGAGAATGTCCTCGCCCCCATGCCCCACCAGGACCTCCAAGTGCTCGTAGCGCCAGCCCGACGGCCCGGTAGAGGAAGCCCGCGGGACCGCACGCATCACCTCCAGGAAGCAGTCGCGGTCCAGCCGGAGGGGGGCCGGCAGGGGGTCCGGCACGGGCAGCTGGAATCCGGGCTCCGCAGGGTGAAGAGCCTCCAAGGCCGCCAGGGTAGCCGCATTGGCGGGGGCGAGCTTGGCCATTTCCAAGCGGGTCATGGCCCGGCTGAGCTGCCCCTCGCGGACGAGGCGGATGACGTCGGCGGCCACCCGCTCGAAGTTGACCTCCCCCGACAGCCGGGCCGTGCGCGGGGGCGGCACGCCAAACAGCCCCTCCCAGTCCCCCTGCAGAAAGCGTCGGCAACGGGCAATAACCGCACCCTGGAGGCCGCGCACACCACGCCCGAGAGGGGTGAGGAGCAGGCGGGGGGTCACCATGTGCAGTTTAAAGCCCAGCGGGTCGTCCGGAGCGGCGTGCATGCGCCGGAGAGAAACGATTGCACATTGCGCGAAAAGGCTACGCGCGCGGTGGGGGAGGTCGGTCAGGGTAGACGTCGGGTTGATGGCGCATGCATCCCAGGGAACCGTGTCAAGCCAACGCCAACTGGCCGAGTAGTCGGGCGGCGGGGGCTGGGAGCCGGTGGGAGCCGAGGCGGGAGGGGGGAGGGGGCCGGGACTGCTGGCCGGTTGAGGGGCCGTTGAGCAACACAGGCGCGCGCGTGCTGAGCGCGCCCGTGAATGGAGTACACCCGCTGGCAGTGAGCTTCCGGGCACCGGTAACAGCTCATGGCCTGCAGATCCGCCGCGCCGAGATCGGGGTGCACAGCGCGAAGGTGCTGGCAGAGGAGGTTACGGTTGTGGAACACACCCGCACACGGGGACCCCGTGGGAAGCAGCACGGCACACCGGTGAAGGCCGTCGGCGGGCGCTGAGTGGCGGGGAGCGGCGCCAGCAAAGGCAGGACGTGGGGCCTGCGGCGTCTCCCCAGCCGGGCCGGCAGGCGCGCGCACCACGACCCGACCAGCGCCCGGCAGGCCCGCCGGGGCCACGGAGGAGGCAGTGCCCACCGGGGAGACCCCCAGCGGAGGGGGATCGAGAACGCCGGCGCCCCTCCCAGGGGGACTCGCCAGCGCGCCCGCGACCACCCCAGGCCCCGGCAACGAGGCCGGGGGCGGAGGCCGAGGGGTCGGGGAGGCAGCTGGCCCCGGGGCCCGGTGGGGACCCGGCAGGGGACCCAGCGAGACCGGGGGCGGGCCGAGAGGAAGCGCAGTCCCAGGGGGCGGCACAACAGCCCGGCACAACGGGCAGCGCGGCACGGAGTGGAGCAAGCTGCGCGCGATGCACGCTTGATGGAATGTGTGGCCGCACGCGGGCAGGCGACACAAGCCATCCCCCGGCCGGAAGGGCTCAAGGCAGATGGCACAGGAGCCCGACTCGGGGTCGTCCCCCTCCAGAAGGGACCGGACATGAGGGGGGGGCGGGTCCCAGCCGGCCTCCCAGCAACCCGGGAGAGCGGCAATCTGGGCGCGCGAGAGGATGCCGACCGGTTGGTCAGCCGCGGGGTGCCATTCGTGCGGGATGCCTGCCAACTCCAGGATGTCGTGGAGGAAGGCAGAAACAGGCGTCCCCGCGGTTAGGGGCTGGGCGCGCCCGGCCGAGTCCACCAAGATGGCCTGGCCGCCCTGAACCGCGATGGGGGCCCCGAACTCCACACGCAGCATGGCGGCCTGCGCCAGGCTGAGGGAGGTGATGAGAAAGCCCCCACTGGCAACCGGGCCGGGAGGCGGGGCCTGGGCGTCCAAGAAGAGGCGAAGCTGCCGCGGGGACATGAGGCCCAGGTCGGCGCCGCCCGCGAGGTAGGCCGCCCGCACCGAGACCTGTGCGTCTCGAGCCACCGCCGTGACGAACTCGACCACCTCCTGACCCACCCGCTCGTCCAGGGAAAGCAGCTCTTCCTGCCGGGCGGCCGGGAGATGCCACGGCAGCCGGCAGCCGGCGTGATATCCTTCCAAGACATACCCCCAAAGAGTCGAGGCCGTCACCGGGGGGCGGCGGAAAGAAATGTCGCCCGCACCTGCGCAACTAGGGCCAGGAAGGCCGGGGGCCTAGGGAGCGAGGGGAAGGCGGCCTGGAGCCCGACCGCGTCCAGCAACAAAGGGCAGTACGCCCAAGAAAAGGTGGCGCGGCCCACCACGCCGACAATGTGCGAGGGCGGCCACGAGGTGAACGCGTGGGCCCGGGGGCCGCCGTCCCACGCGGCAAGGACGGGGGTGGCGGCTGGGTGGCCAACCGCGGCCGGGGGAAGGGAGGCCAGAGCGTCGGGGAGCGAGGGGCCGGGGGCGGGCGCCGGGGTCGCCAGGCCCGCCGGGGGTCGGCCGGGCCAGCCCAGGCGACAGCGCCGCGCCCCCGTCGGCGGGGCCAGGCGACGGGTGGGGCCCCGGGGCCGAGGGCGCCAGGGCCCGAGCAACGGCGGCCCCATCGGGCAGGCCACGGCCCGCCCCGAGGGCCTCGGCAGGGGGGCACACGGGGCAGGGGGCCGGAGCACCCAGCGGGGAGGGCAGCCCGGGGGCCCGCCGGGGGGACAGCGCGGGCACGTCCAGGAGCCCGGCGGGACCCGGTAGAGCCGGGGAGTAAGACACTGCAAGTGCCACCCGGAATTGCAAGCATCACAAACTAACATGTGGTGCCCGCGGTGCCCGCTCCGGCAGACCTCGCAGACCAAGGAGGGGGAGACCGGGGCGCCCGAGCCCCCCGCAGCCGGGTCGCCCACCTCCGCAAGAAGGGCCGCAAGCCGAGAGGACCGCCGAGGCGCCAACCGGGGAGCGGGGGAGCCGTTGGGCGAAGGGGGTCGTGGGTCGTCCATGAACAATCAGGGCAGGCGTGGCAGCCACCGAGGGGGGGGCGGGGGGTGTGGGGGGCGGAGCCCCCCACGCGGGGGGTTTGGGGGGCGGCAGCCCCCCAACGCGCTGCGGTCGCGGTACCGCCTGCCGTCCGGCACTTTGAAGCCCGCCGGTGCTATAATTCCTATCGTCCACGCATGTTTTCCCCTGCCTCAAACCGCACGTTGCATTTAAATCTGGAGCCCAAAATTCACTGAAAACGTGTGCCAGCCGGTAGCAAACTGGGCCAAGCTGCCACGGAATGGTGGTACCGCCTGCCGTCCGGCACTTTGAAGCCCGCCGGTGCTATAATTCCTATCGTCCACGCATGTTTTCCCCTGCCTCAAACCGCACGTTGCATTTAAATCTGGAGCCCAAAATTCACTGAAAACGTGTGCCAGCCGGTAGCAAACTGGGCCAAGCTGCCACGGAATGGTGGTACCGCCTGCCGTCCGGCACTTTGAAGCCCGCCGGTGCTATAATTCCTATCGTCCACGCATGTTTTCCCCTGCCTCAAACCGCACGTTGCATTTAAATCTGGAGCCCAAAATTCACTGAAAACGTGTGCCAGCCGGTAGCAAACTGGGCCAAGCTGCCACGGAATGGTGGTACCGCCTGCCGTCCGGCACTTTGAAGCCCGCCGGTGCTATAATTCCTATCGTCCACGCATGTTTTCCCCTGCCTCAAACCGCACGTTGCATTTAAATCTGGAGCCCAAAATTCACTGAAAACGTGTGCCAGCCGGTAGCAAACTGGGCCAAGCTGCCACGGAATGGTGGTACCGCCTGCCGTCCGGCACTTTGAAGCCCGCCGGTGCTATAATTCCTATCGTCCACGCATGTTTTCCCCTGCCTCAAACCGCACGTTGCATTTAAATCTGGAGCCCAAAATTCACTGAAAACGTGTGCCAGCCGGTAGCAAACTGGGCCAAGCTGCCACGGAATGGTGGTACCGCCTGCCGTCGTGGAGGGTCATATTTATGGTCCCCCATCATCATTTGCATTGCCAGCATGGGTATTGAGTGCAAAACATGTGTATTCAATTTGGGGGGGGGCAGGTCCGTCCGGACCCCTTACTGAGAAGAGGTCTCGCTAATGACGATCCGGGGTAGGGCGGGGTTGCTCCACTCCATGAGCGGCGGGGGTCATCATCAGCTCTCTGGATAGGCAGGGCTAAATTTTTAATGCATCATCCGCGGGGAGTCCTGGCATTATAGGTGCACAAACGCATAGGCATGGGCCACTTGCTATAAGCTAAGCCTGACTAATCTACACTACTGGCAGCTATATTCCCAAGACTGGGATTGCTGGGGTGCAGCAGGGGGCGCCTGTCAAGGCTTATGGACTGTGGTCGACGTGGATGACCGCCCCCCTCCAGTACGTATACTGGTTTCCCCCCTGCGGTCTGCCGGAGCTGGGGAGGTAGGTCGGCCATAGCTCCCGTCGCCGCTGTTGCTGTGCCAGGGTCAAGTCGTCGTCCAGCGTGTCAGGAAGTCGATCCCCAAGAGCTTCTCAGGCGGCATTTAATAAGAAACAACAGGTTATCCGCCATGTACTTCAAGGTGAGGAGCAGGCTGCAGGGGAGCCGGGCCAGCCTTATACCCCGCGCGCGGGGAAGGCGGACAGCCGACATCCGCAGCTCACCAGTGAGTTGCGTGGGGGTAAGAATGTCGCGCTTACAGTAAACGCTATGGCAACAGTCTGACTCCGAGTCCTCGAGCATGCATGCACCTGCCGGCTGGTCGAAGTGCTTGACAATGACATTGTGGCTGCGCTTATCGGTGAGCCGGTCGGCCTCCTCGCGGAGGTCGAGTGTTTGTTGCTGGAGCCGGTGCCGTGATGGTGGAGGCGGTGGATCGAGGTGGTGTGGTGCTTAAGCATGTCCGCCCAGGTCTGGGTCGGAGGAGCATCGATCGTTGGCCGGAGCTGGGCCAGCATGTGCTGGCCGGGTGGCAATGTCCTTCACCGCCTGCATGGGCGCCGGGCGGTGAGGCCAGCGGTGTTTTGCAGGCACTGAATGGCGATTGCGTTGTCGTGGAGGCGCTTGTCGATGGCGTGGAGCTGGGCCTTGATGTCGGCGGTGGAGGTGATCGAGGCGGCAGTGGAGGTGCAGGCGAGGAGGGTGCTGCCAGGTACGTGGAGGTGACGGTCATGGAAAGGTGAGCTAGGGAGCTCAGCAGCCAGCGTGCTGCCCATCGCTGCCACATCTGCAGCGAGGGGAGTCACGTGCTGCTCGAGGGCCGGCTTCCTAGAGGCTTAGAGCGGAATGTGGGTGCGGAAATAGAAGGAGCCCAGATCTCGCCATCAGAGCGCATGAGAAGGGAGCATCTGGTGCAGGATGATGTGCTGGACTCGGGGGCGGAGTTGGGGCCACTCCGTCACATAGGTGAGGGGACACCATGTGCCGTCTGGGAAGATGGGGCGGTCGATGCTGTGGAGATGGAGGGCCTGCCATCTCATAAAGTGAGGCATAGTCCCCATACAAGATGCAGCTAGTACAGGGCAGTGCTCGGCTCGGGGACATGTTGGTCCAGTCGTGATCGTCGCCTTTGAAGGGTTGGGGCCGTTCGAAAGCGCGGTTCTGCTGGGCGACTGCGTTAGGGATCGGGCGATGCCGAGGGCGAGGCCGCAGGTGGAGCCGAGTGAACTACTAACGCTTCAATGAGTAGTGTCACTGCTGCCTGGTAGGCCGGGCGGAGTTACAGCTGGCGGAGCTGCAGGCGAATTTTCTTGGCTCATCGCCGCCGCCAGGCCGCATTGCGTAGTCGAGCGTTTGCTCGCCATAATATTGCGATTGAGTTTCGGGAAAATATATCAGCGTGTGCGTCTCAGAAAGACGAAGCTGATTGTGATATACATGCAGCCGAATTTGGTGCCCAAACGTGAAAGTTATGTATGAGCGCCGCTGTCAGCCGATGGCTACCTCGCAGCGCTCGTGGCTTCGGTGAAGCGTCAAGCTCATGCTCTTGCGTGTGATGCCTAGGCGTAGGTGGTTTCAATGGCAGGTGGCTGGCTGAAAGGTGGATGCCTTGGCAAAGTATGGCTGGTCGAGTAGCTGGGAGCACAGGCAGCTGGAGAGGGTGGGTGGGTGGGTGGCTGGTCATGGTGGGTGGATGAGTACAAGGGTGATCAGTTATAGGCATGGATGGCCAGGTGGCTGGGTGATTGGTAGGCTTTGGGGACTGCGAAGTGCCAGGGTGGGTTGTTGGATTCGTGAGTGAAACAATTGCACGGTATTGAGGGTGGTGGGTTGGTGGTTGGTTGGTTAGGGATGCGTGTGGGTGGGTGGGTTGGCCAGTGGGTGGGCCATCGGTGGTTGGTGGCTGGTACGGATGTGTACGTATAGATGACAATGTCCACGGGTGGGTGGGCGAAGGGACGGGTAAATGGACGGATGGACGCGTGGATGGTTTTATGGTTGGGACCGTCTCACCTATCGCGGGTGAAGGGCTGTGCACGTTGGGGGTGAGGTAGGTGGATGGCTGGCTGAGAAAATGCATGTGTGGGTGGGTCAGTGGGTATAATAAGTGTGTGGGGCCAGTTAGTGGTTGAGTGGGTAGGTGCGTGGGTGGGTCAAGGGTGGGTGGCCGGATGGGTGCATATGGGGCCAGCTGGCTGGGTGTTTAGGTGGTTGGGTGGTTGTGCGCGCCGCGCTGGCATGATCGAGCCCGTCAGTCTAGGGTAGCACATGTCCATGCCTAGCCTGTCACGGAAAGTCCACGGATGGCGGCCCGGCCGCGCGCGGCCTGGGCCATGTGGGCACGCTACGCACCATGTGACCTCACGTGGACAAAAAGCGGCCCGGGCTGTGCGGGCTTGGTGCCAGCTAGCTAGTCTTTCGATCAGATGTGTCTACCTGATCTGTGCTGGCCAGGTGCCCGGCTAGGCCCAGGCGCCTGTGCATAAGAATGTGAAACATATGGTAAATCAGCGTACAAATCCTCCTTGCTGATTTTCACAATAGCACCCCCTAACCCTCTGATCGACCACCATGGCCGGCCGCTGAAAGTGTCTCGGCCACCATGCCAATGTCCTTTAAACGTGCATGATCTCCCGCGAAAACGGCCCGCGAGTTTCTGGACCGGATGACGTGGCGCCAGTGCATGTGAATTAACTGATGATAAACTTACCAAAGTGCTATCAGTGCTGCTGAAGGTAGTGCAAATCCATCAGCCAGCTGCTAAAAAGAAACCCTGACGAGGTGCAAAAATCCTGCTTGATGACGTATCGCAACCGTATTCCTTGCACTGCAGCTGCTTGTACTACACATGATATCGCTTGTATGTACCCTCAGAAAGGGGCCAGCTGCGTGTACTAGACAACGATGATATCGCTTGCATGTGCCCTCAGAAGGGCCAGTTGCGTGTACTACACAATAATGGTATCGCTTTGCATGTGCCCTCAGAAAGGGGCCAGCTGCGTGTACTACTCATGCATGGCATCGCTTGCGTGTGCCCTCAGAAAGGGGCCAGCTGCAAGTATTCCACCGTCACCCCCAGTCCTTTCTCGAGTGCCGCCTTGATGCGCCCTCCGCCATCGTCCGCCACCACCACCACAGTCTGTTGGCTCGGGTGCAGATGCCGCGCAGCAGCCCGGAGGATGTCCTCGCCAGTGGTCCCCTCAATCGCACGGTTATAGGTGAATATGTAGTCCTGGTTCAGCCCGTACAAGTCGTAGAGGAGAATGCGCACGAGCTGCGAGCCGCTGCTTCACGGGAAAAAACACGAGGAACATTTGAGCCAACAAATGGACGGGGAGTGTCAGCCCAAGGCACATCACATCAGCCAGCCATGGAAACGACCACATGGCATAGTTAGGGCATCTGTTGCTGCAAGTATTGGCAGATTCACCAGCTCTGACCTCCCCAACCCATTTACTGCATTTCACCCTGAAGCTTGTGCTGACTCGAACGTGAATATGAAATTCTGCCATAAGCTCCGTAAATTACTACGATTATTTGTGGGATGCAAGCATCCCGGGATTTGTATACATCGTTCCACCATCGTCATCTTCCTTCTCCTCTTCCTGCTGAGCGGGCCTTCATATCACTTCTTCCCTGTCCCTCTCTCGCCCCCGGCCTCATAACCGTCCCATTTAGCTCCTCCATAACTAAATGCCTGCCATGCAATCTTGCTTATCAGATCGCTGATGGTTCACATCATTGGGCAGATCACGCACCTACCACCTCTCCCCATGGTCCGCAGAATCCCGCATGGGTATATAAGTAAAGAAACCTGAGGTACATGCATGGGGGGTTCCCGTATGTCCCTCATAATATAATACCCGTGGTCAAGGTGCGGTAATCCATCTACCCCATTGATTTATACCATGCAAACATGTGCTTAATAAATTAATTCTTTCATTATCACATAGACTGCGTCACGTGGGTACCAATAAAGAAAGCTTCGACCCATACACACAAGGAGAAGGAGGGAGGGCGCCCTAGCTTCTCTCACTGCCTCAAGTGGGCACGCCACAAGCGCTCTCTCAGCATCACGGTGCGGGCGCAACTGTGGGTGCAATAAAGCTTCAGCATAGCAAAAGCATGGCGGATGCAGTAAGGCTGCCCCATAGTCCAGTGCCCACAGATAGGCTTGGAACGCATTTAGCGAAGACGGATTTGGCGAACATGCACTTATACCCCAACAAATACATCATGAATCCAACATAACACAATACATCATGACTCTGACCCCGCACATCTAAACCCCCGGAGGCATGGCAAGGCCAACGTTCTTGGAAAGTTTTGAAAGTATTCTTACATTGCGAGTTGAGGCAAACTAAGGATATCCGCGGCAATAGGAGAAAAAAGAAGTGCTCAAAGAGTACAGGGTGTGGCATTGTATACAAGCCTTGTGGTGATACTACTATAAAAACAAAATCACTCGTATTGCCTCATGAAAGTTGCATAAAAAAGACACATCCACATATGCGCTCACGTTTGCCGGGCAGCTCAACATGTTGCTGTCGTGGGCGTGGGCAACGTGCTTTTTGCATATCCACCGGTGTGTATACGCAAGCAATCCAATGAAACAAGTAGTAGTATGCTGACAAAGAGGTGTCCGGTTGCCAGCAGAAGTCTTGACCTTACACAAATATGCACCCAACCACGTACTTCTTTGAGTGCGCGTTCTCAAGATTTCACCCCAACCGTGTGAGTGCCGTTACCACAGGAAAGCCACAACGAATGCCACGCATCACAGCCAAACTCCCGACGGGGGAAAAAGGAAACAGTGTGTGACGTAAGAAACATGCTAGCAATTGCAAGCTAAATGTGACACATTACCTGTCGGCAAAGTTGAAGATGAAGGAATTAAGCGTCGTGTCCTTTGCGCGCTTCAGCTCATCTGCACCATGCACACAACGGGGCATAAGGTGCGCACGGCGCCACAGATAATTTCCAAGCTGAAGTAATAATTCTTAAATACCTGAGAAATAATTCTTAAATACCTGTTGCGACTAGCCCCTCGTTATCAGCATTCAAATATCAGCATGAAACTTATATAATCAGCATTCAACTTTTCCAGGCGGACCCGTTCGCGCGCAGGTATTGACGATGATTTGTTGCAGGGAAGAAACACTGACCACCTCGTGCCCCCGCCAGGGCCCCTGCCACTCCTCTCACTTTGTCCCATCCTGTGTTTGATCCTATTCCCCCCCACTATATACGTCAAGCCAAGGTGGCTTAATGAACCTTTTGCATTCTTGGCTTCTCAAGCTATCGATGAATAAGGCCGTGTATGGCCATTTCATGGCTAATGCATGGCATGATATACAGGACATGGAAACCTACTGGACAGCACACGTCTGTTCCTCTGCCGCAGCAGCGTGGCCATCCATAGTAAGCTACCAGGCTAAGGCGATCAGTGGCAGCTGCAATCATCTGAGTGGGGGCTGGGGGCTGGGGTCGCGTGGGGGATGGTGGCGCCCAGCAGCAGCAGCAGCAGCCGATAAACTGGAAGTGGTAGCCCATTCGACAGTGACGGTGCAAAGAACAAGTCGACTATAGTTGCACTAAGTCTTCATCATGGTGACGACCACCGGGTGATTAACAAATCTTACAGAAGAGAAGCAGGCACGAGCGCCAAGCTTGCAGTCAATCACGAGAGCAAGGTTGTGATCAGGAACAGATATGGAAGCCCCACCTGATGTAGGAGGCGCCTGCGTGGCAATGGTCAGAATATCACGAATCGCCATCACGAACTGGGGGAGCTTCTCGGCCCTGGTCTGGCCGCCAGCCACGAATGTGCCCTGATAGCGGAGAATGGTTTCCAGTAGTCACCCCAGCAGGGCACACGCAGGGGCACGACCATTATCGTTAGGGACACGACCACAACCACAATACATCGCAAGGAGCGGCGTAATGCGTGGTGGTCCCCCACCGCGTGAACTGTGGTGTGAGAGAAACGCTCAGCAAAGTGTACAATGAAATCCTGTGCAAAACTTGTGATATCGTAGTCTATCGACTTACAGGGGGGTAAGCAAGAGCAGGGGGGTGAGCAAGATCTAGAACACAAGGGCCCCCTTACGGGCTCCCGTAGAATTCAACAGTCGCTCCCATGCCGCCCAGCATTACACAGTTGGCGTCTGTGCCACCCATCGTTACATGACTTTTCCATCATCCCCTACATTCTTCCACAGGTACGCATCAACATCAACATATTTAATCACCTTTGTCTTAAACTATCAAGAGTGGGGATGGGTGCCTTGGGAACGATAGAGCCCCAACAACAAGACTTGTAATAAAAACCGCTGCATCTCTAATCACAAACAGAGTCAAGAGCAAGCACCAGCACCCGCAACCACCATAGCCAGTCGTTGCAGATGTAGAGCGTTCCATTACTACCATTGGTGTGGTGAGAAAAACGTGGTTCATACGCATGCAGCAAATAATGCACCCCCTTCCGCAACAAAAACGTAAATCCTTGTGCGCGAGCACCCTTACAACGTGTTCGATACCGGGGCTCCACCGCCCATATACGGTGTATCCGAGGCCCTGGCGGGAGCGGACCTGTCCGTGGCCCCATGGACGCCATGGTGGCAGGTGCATGTCCACAGGAAGGGAGTTCGCAAGGAGCAGGGAAAACAGATCACACCATTATACCCAACTTACAACTATAGTGGGCATGTAAACCCCACCATTCTCAGATCAATGACTATTTCATTCCTTAATTAAAAAAACA
>RPFO01000584.1:1023842-1176342 GCA_009746045.1 Mesostigma viride | reverse complement strand
AGTTTGCAATCAGCAAAGGAGTAGCCCCTTTCGGACCTTGAGACGCTGCCGATGATGTCAAGGGGAGACAATTTTTTATGTGCAGTACACAAGAGTGATTACGGTCAACTGGCAAGTGGGACAAGTCCAATAGGCCACTCAGCCTATCGAACATGGCCCACTTGCCAGCTGACCTTAAGATTGGGACCGAAAAGATGGCCTTTCAGCTTCTGGTAAGTTCCATATTACCTGCAGCTCCAGTAGTAGCAAGGTCCTTACTTCATCTGTTCCCAACTTTCTGCGATAAACTGGCCCTCAACCAGCCGCGCTGGCTTGAAAACAACTTCAAAAATTCATACAACAAGCAACTTCATACACACTTACACGATACCGTCTCACATCACACAATCAAGTAACTCAACATAAAATAAGCTGGAGTACTTAAGCATTACAAATAGCAGCATCGTGTTGCCAAAATTCTTATTCTGGTACGCTCTGACATAAACTTACCTCGTCATTCTGGCGGACCAGCGCTGCGGAGATCTGCTTCTTGACCAGGGTCAGGAACGCAGGGTCCCATTTCGGCTCCAGGGTCACTGTGGTTTGACAGTGTGGCGCGACAGCGATGTCGTCGCAGGTGTCCATAGCCAATAGCAAGCGATGCAGATTCAAGCAGAACAGGGCACTGGCGCACTTGATTGAGAATTTACGGGGAGCACGGGAGCAAAGCACTCTGCTGGGACATGAGCTGCAGGCGCAAGGGCATCTATCAGTACAACACGTTCACGTTGCTTGGTTAGATACTGCGCATGAGCATGGAGGCTATAAACTTGGAATCGAACCACTTCACAAATTCATTGCATAGCTACAGCATGAGTGCGCACTACCGCCAGACATGGGCGAAAGCAGGGCGAAGATTGCACCAACGAGTACCCGTGGCTGGCTGCCCACGTTTCCGGTTCAAGGTATGGCAAACTATGGTTCTGCTGGCTGGCGTGTTTTGGGCAACCCATACTCCAACAAGACAACCAAGGTGCTGAGATGGTTATAAATGGTGGCAAGTATGCTGTACTAATAGTAAAACGTTTTGAACCGAGAAGGCTGCCCTCCCACTCCCTGCGGTATGGACACGGCAGGCGTGCGACACTGACAGCATCCAGTTGTCTGCAAGGCTCTAACTTTCAGGCACATCCTTTGCTGGACATGGACAGGAAATGGACCCACCATCGGGCGTTGTTTGCAAGCATTCATAATATTCACCCAGTCCGCATGGAGCATAGATGATTTACACCAGGGGAAGTTGCCGCTGGGTGTGGCACAACTGCACAATACTGGACTATGCACGATTGCCCAAGCTTTCATGTCGATACGCTGGCAGCCACGCACAGTGACCACACGCATGGCTGCAAATCATGCCATCGTGTATTGTAAGGTGCTATAAACTTGAATAGCAATTGCCTAGCGTAGCAATAGTAGTAGTGTATACATGACCGCGACCCGTGCCAGCATGCCTCCAATGGCCAGGCATTAGTATGTGACACACCCTAACATAAAACAAATTGCAGTTCAACCACCTTATGCTCTCACCATGCATCCTCCCTCCCCCTGGCCCCCATGTCAGGGCATTGCGTCCTCTCCCCCACCCTTACCCTCTGTGAACAGCTTGTAGACTTTTGCGGTGTCCTCCGATAGGCAGGAGAAGCCGACACCCGACACTGATGTCTTGGAGAAGGTCTCAATGCCTGCTGACAAATTCTGGCGACCGTGTGGTCAGCGGTGCCCACAGGGTTGGGATGCAAGGGCAATGCCGTCATTGTCGTGGGAATGACGAGGTCGGGTGGGTTGGAGCGTAACAAGGGGGAATGGTGCATGGGTGAGCGGGTTGGTTGCTCAGTTGGTCGGTCGGTCGGTCAGTCGGTCGGTCGGTCGGTCGGTCGGTCGGTCGGTCGGTCGGTCGGTCGGTCGGTCGGTCGGTCGGTCGGTCGGTCGGTCGGTCGGTCGGTCGGTCGGTCGGTCGGTCGGTCGGTCGGTCGGTCGGTCGGTCGGTCGGTCGGTCGGTCGGTCGGTCGGTCTGTCGGTCGGTCGGTCGGTCGGTCGGTCGGTCGGTCGGTCTGTCTGTCGGTCGGTCGGTCGGTCGGTCCGTCGGTGGGTGGGTGGGTGGGTGGGTGGGTGGGTGGGTGGGCGGGCGGGCGGCGGGCGGGCGGGCGGGCGGGCGGGCGGGCGGGCGGGCGGGCGGGCGGGCGGGCGGGCGGGCGGGCGGGCGGGCGGGCGGGTTGGTTGGTTGGTTGGTTGGTTGGTTGGTTGGTTGGTTGGTTGGATGTGTTGGCTGTCGGCAAAATGCTGGGCACCGCGTTGGACAGCAGAATGATGATCGATGACTATCTGGTGGGAATGGACAATGGTCAGAAGAGTAAAACGCTGTTTGCTCGAGAAGGGGAAGTTTAGACCTAAAGACAGGGGAATCATACAAATGCCTAGGGAGACCATTCTAGAACACCAACAAGCAACTAGATAGTAAGTGGGAGTTGTTTCGAATCCAAGGTGTCTGATGGCTGGACTAACAAGCTTGACACACAAGTCCAGGCACTTGTTCAAGCCCACTTGAATTAAAAGTGGGTTGACAGATAGCCTGAAGACGCGCACCACCCACATAGGCTGTCAGGTTCGGCTAGAAAAACAAGCCAACAAGGACAACAGGGGAGCCTGTGCAGTTGTCATGCCTGGACGTGATACTACCACGATTCTAATTCATCCGGACACATTAGGACCTGATATTCCTCCTATATGCTTGGCCCACCAACAGCACATGACGCCGTAAACAGTATTACCCTGTAGTCGCGATATTGTGCGAGAGGTCCTGTGTTCAAATCCAGTATCATAGAACACTTCCATTATTCACCTCCAGGATGGCATTAAGCTGCTCCGCAGGGTGCTTGGTCGTCCCGCCCCCTCGCTGGACGGTGGCGGTGACAGAGGCAAGGCCAGTCTGGTGGGGATGGTACGCATAGAAAGCACAAATGAGAGCGAGCAGGTCGATTGGCAGATAGGCAGGCAGGTGCAAGACTAGACAGTATGACAGGTGAGCAGATAGAGGGGTGAGATGTTGGCAAAAGCAGGGTGGGTTGACGGAGCCAAAGACACAAGGGGGGAGGAGGAGCTGAGGGGATCAGTGGGTATGAATTTGCTCTGGGAAAACAACCTATGCTTACGACCCTTAAGGCCCTTGCATAGCCATGAGTGCCCACGTGGCCACCAGAAGGCAGGAATCAGCCAGGGCTCCGTTCTCCGTGGGATGCTTTTGTAACGGCATGCCAGAAAGGTCTGCTTGCTGAGGATCCATGGAATAAAGAACGAGCTCACTTGGTGTACCACCCCTTCATTGCCAGTCCGCTGCCACCAAGTGTGCTATCAACGCCTCAAGGATACCGTCAACCCAGCCCATTTGTCAGCCCAGCATAGCCCAGCATAACCCAGCTTAGCCAGCTCAGCCCAACCCGTCAACTCACTGCAGAGGAGCCCAGCTCAGAGTTACGAAGTGCACATCAGAGCACTGCCGCGCAATGCAGCTCCTTTGGAAACTAGATTCATGTCTAGCTTAAGGCACGAGGCTTGTCCCCCACCTTGTCAACTGTCTCCCTCAGCGATCCTCCCTTCAAGACCAGGCGGCCGGACACCTGGTGCCAGCGCAGGCCACCATGCAGAGAGGGAAGAGACAATGGGGTCAGCACAACCAACCATCCTGCAAGGCGGTCTGCGCCTCAGCAACCAAGGGAAAAAGAAGCAGGGCAGAACCTTACATAAATACTACTACCAAAGCAAATGCTGGAAGCCAAAGTAACACAGTACAAACTGGCATCGAATGGAGATGACATCGACTGGAGACGCCTTAGCTTGACAAAGCGATCACCCATGGTCTGCAGATATCATGCAGAAGCGTTCCGGAGCCAAGACCATATTCCATGCCAGCGAGAACAAAAAGAAGGGAGGGCACATCCAAACTGCCACTGGGGGGCAACAACCATTCTGGCGACCATCATATTAACAACCTAGCTTTCATTACCAGAATACTTTTCTGGAGGTTACATTGTCTAACCGTGTTGTGCGTTCAGCCAATGACAGCTATCCTGTGGTTACAGCGATTGCAGACGTGGTAGAACCTCCACAGTCAGGGTTGGGGCACCTTTACCATACTAAACTCATAATCAATCTCCCAGTTTCATGCTAGCCAGGGGAGAAGCAAGGCACTTACATATTGCCTTGGGAGAATTTAATGATGGACCCTTGCCATGCAAACAAAACTGTCGACAGGTACAATAGTACTATAGGGTAGCGATCTATGTCTGTGGAGAGCCTGTCAGCCTTCTCCATGAGCAGCTGACTTCAATACGTCCGTTACAGCAGCACTGATAGAAACAAATATATGACAAATCGTCTTTCCGCAATTCATGTTGGCTGGAAAATGTTGAAACTCATCGCTCGGTATTAATGACACGTGTTTGATTATGTGTACTTGCCGATGCTTGGCACACAATTATAGGATACACCACACATACTCATGCGTCGCTTGATCTCAAGGGCCATTGCTGGACCCGCACACATCTCATGAGCAAGGGCCGCGAGGGGATAACATGTCCAGGGCTGTCCTGTGCTATTGGCAACGCATGCGGACACTAGCGTCCGTTCGTGACGATCATCACTGCTATCCATCGGGAATGGGGGGGTCCCGGTTCCCGCATGCGGGCACAAAGTTTTTGCGAGCAGTGGCGCGGACAATTTGTTCCATCTGGGTCATGCAATAGTTGTTCCGTCTGGGTCATGCAATAGCATGCTGCTGCCGCCACGTACCGAGCCCAGCTGTTGCTGCTGCTTGTCGCAAGGATGTGTGTGCGTGTTGGGGGGGGAGGGGGGGGGGGGGGGCAGCTGCCGCCACGTACCAATCCCAGCTCGTGATCTTCCAGCAGGTACAGGGACAGCCCATTGGCCAGCACGGTCTGTGGCATGAGACGGGTTACCCACACGCAGGTGCCAGAATAAATAGGCACATGTATAAAGCTAGAGCGTGTGACGCCAGGCAGGCACAGGAGACCTTTGGGTTCTCCTGCCATAGTATTTGTCACATCACCTGTCAGATAAATACAAAAGTGTGGCTGAGGAACACTTGGAAAAGTGTATGATGGGGTACACAGCTGCATGGGAAGCTGACCAGGGGCGCAAAGCCGAGGGAGGGAGATGGTGCTTCTGGTGTGTGTGTGTGTGGGTGGGTGGGTGGGAAGGGGGGAGGGAGGGAGGGAGGGAGGGAGGGAGGGAGGGAGGGAGGGAGGGAGGGAGGGAGGGAGGGAGGGAGGGAGGGAGGGAGGGAGGGAGGGAGGGAGGGAGGGAGGGAGGGGGAGGGAGGGAGGGAGGGAGGGAGGGAGGGAGGGAGGGAGGGAGGGAGGGAGGGAGGGAGGGAGGGAGGGAGGGAGGGAGGGAGGGAGGGAGGGATCCAACTGGATGCGGTGATGCATGCTTCAGCTGATGTGGATACTCACCGTTCCGGTAGACTCCTTGCAACCTGCTGGCAGTACGGCAAGCAACTTACCATAAGTGCCAGTGCCCGACCACTGTGACACATGTTATGTGACCTGTGTGCACGATGCCTTGAGCGGCCTGTGCACAAACAAGATGATGCTGCACTAGATTTCCCACTCATGGAGCATGGCTGCCCGTGGTAGCATGAATTAATAAGCATGTGACTTCGTCAGTGGTAGCATAGTACAGGCGGGCATTCCTGCAGATAGCCTGCGTACATTCTCGCCAGGTGGATTACCAGAGGGGCAGGGTGGAAGGCCTTTGGCGGTAACACGTAAACACCAGAGAAAGGATGGCTCACCACCTAGTATGACCTTACCATGCAACAGAACAGAGGAGATAAAAGCATACTAATCAAACGTGCCATAGCCATGACCAGCATGTGATGTATCACGTATGATAATTCAGCATGGCATCTGTCAATTTGATTAATGTAGTGCAAGCACTCCCAGGGAAATGGTTGCAGCCCAGCCCACTATTAGGCGCCCCGCATCCCAGGGGCCAATTGCGCATAACTACCTTTTCGTAGCGCGGGAGTGCCAATGCGGGCAGCGGAGGTGCCGTGGAGGGCAGCGGCGGCAGCTCGATGCCATCGAGACGACCCTCGTACAGGTTGGTTCCCGTCCAAGGCAGGTATTCCCGGCTCCAAGGGATAGAGAACTCTGTCTCCTTGCCATGCTCCGACCTGGAGTCAGAGAGCGTGGAGCTGCTGCCAGCTGCCGCACTATGCGCTGGAAACGCGTCAGGCGTGGGTAACGTGAAGACGCCCGGCGCCCGCGAATCAGAGGACGCCGCGGGCTCCTGCCGCGCTTCCCGGATCTGTGTAGTTACGCCAGGGCGACTCAAGGCTGGGTCGACGGTGGGATAGGTGCTGGAGATGGCGCTGTAGACTCGCAGTTGGGCACATACACACGCCGTGTTGCATGGATGACATTTGAGCAGCCAAAGGTCGCGCGCGGTTGATTGACTTAGCAGCCATCGTCGATTATGCTCGATTGAAGGCCATTGTCGATTATACAGCCATGCTCAGAGTGGATTGGAAGTGTACACGCAGCGGTCTTTCACACGCACGCATGCAGCGTGGTTTTGTCAGGAAGATCCCAGCATCCTTCATGGCGGCAGCGGAAAGAATTCAGGATTGCTTACCTGTCCACAGCGGTTATGCTCAACGCTGCTGCCAGTGACAGCTGTAACACATGCAGTTGGACTTGACGAGGGACAGAGTCCATAGAAACGCCATTATCGCGACAACGTGGCTTCCGTGCTTCCTTTGGCGGGGTTGGTCCAACTGCTGCTTTGGTGATGCCCCGTGAACTACACCGATGGACAAGATTTTCGGGTACACGAGGGCAAGAATTCACGCACGTACCTACACCTAAACAATGCATGCTCCTGCAACAGGATTGATACTGCGCAGGAAAACATGCTGAATTCATGGTCAAAGCCTCGATTTTAAGCCTTTTTACCACACTGGTCACAACGATAGGGGCTTCACTTATTTCATGTCGTGCAGGGCCGGCCGGCAGCTGGGCCACGGCTTCACCCGACTGGTTCACGTACTGTACGCACCGCGCACGTGACTGACGGGGTACTGTAAAACAGCCGTCAGCCGTGAGTTGTGACATGCAACAGTCTCCATTAATTTTGTTTTCTTTGTACCTAAAACCTGGCGTGGAGAGTGGACCAGGATTCGGCTGCTCGGCTTCTGAGTCCTGATTCTGCCATTGCGAATCAGGATCTCGTATCTTTTGGGTACCAAACTGTGTCTCCGGGTAAATGGGTAAATTTTTTTAACCTTTGGGTACCAAACTGTATTTTTTATTGACCAATGGGAAGATCGTTAGGGAAAGGGATACCAAGTAGCGACCAGCTTACTGTACGGTGCCACACTGTATTCACAAATGAATACCAATTTTTGGTTGATAAAAATACCCATTTACCCGGAAAATACCAATTTTTGGAATTACTCTAATGTTAGTTGTAGTTGGATCCCACGCCGCACATCGGCAGCAGAGAATGCTAATGTTCCGAACATTACAAAAACTGGAGACTTCATGTAATGTTCATTGGTGCCTACTCAAGATTATTAATACCTCAACCGTTCCCTGACCCGGACAATTATTTGGTGACGAGACCCGGACCGGCGGACGAGTGGTGACACCTGACAATTGGTGACGAGACCTGTCAAGTTTGAGCACGCTTGAGCCTTGATTGTTGATCATCATGAAGGACCCCCCGGTGGACACGTGGTATTTCCATGTCTAAATGGTTTTCCCCCCACACATTTATAAAGTTACCGAACGTGGACACGTGGCGTCCTCACGTAATCGATTTTGTAATTGAGTCTCCTACCGTACGTGTAAGTGCCGAGTTGGGGTGCGGACAGCGCATAATGACCTACTGTAGACCTACCAGTTACAACCAACTGAACTGAACTGAACTGAGACCCACCAGTTACACGGGGCCTGGCAAGAATCTGCAAGAATGCATACCAAAAAAAAATCACATTTATAAAACGAAAAAAATCACTTCGGATTTACATGGGTAAGAATCACTTCGGACAAGGCCGATGAAGCAACTAAAAGCTCACGTTGAGGCATTGCTTTGAATCTAGGAACGGCGTTGCAAAGACTAAGCCGTAAAGTATGCCGAGTGTCTTAAGAGCAGCCAGGGAAAATTGACGAAGAATAGAAGCAAAATTCGACCCGTTTTGAAGGCCGTTGTTGTGCCGGCGCCGGCGGTGGCTAGCTAGGCTTTTGCACCAGGCCGTGGCCGGCCGTTACGTCTTGTTATTAGCTCTACTATTCGCTGGTTAGCATGGATAATTGGGTAGGTTAACCGCGAGAAATGACAAAGCACCTTGGAACACATTTTTGCCATCGGTGTAAACCCTGCTGATTGTCATCAGCTGATCCTGCATTATATGGTAATTAAGAGTTATGGTGACCAGCTGCAACATGAAGGCGGGCTGGCCGGTGCCTATTCAAAAGGCGATTCCCTTCTTTTTCGTTGCCCTTGTCGCCCATGCCCACCTCGCACCCGCTCTCGAGGAAACAGCAGGCGAGGTACGCGGTCAGCAAAGATTGGTCCATGCATGAGTCGTGTCTACTAGCTACGTAGATATACCGGCGTTTCGCGGAAAGACTGGTCAGGCCTCTAATCTCGGCCTCGCATAAAACTTGGCCTTTGTTTAAAGGAAAGAAAGTAAAGAAATTCGAAAGGAGCCTGACGCCGGGTTTCTTACTAGCTTACTAGCATTCCTGTAAAGAGCACATCAAATGCGCGGGAGCCATGTAATATGTTAGAGGCAAACAAGCAAATTAAATCATCTTCATACATAGGTGTCGACTGAGCAATACCTGTCAGGGAACTGGCTTGTCCTGGCAGGATAGGAGCCTTGCACAAAGGCATTGCTTGAATTTTATAAGTACCCTTTCTGCTTTTTTGTCCTGTGGAATGCAGTCATCATTGGCGTGGCATGAAGGAGTGCTGTACGACGGCGAAAGCACTGCCCTTGCGAGCTTTAGCTGGCAGGGCTTTGCCACTACGTTCGGGCACACAAAGATACGCAGGGGATCCTGACTGGGGGGCATTGGTTGATGGAAATGTTGCACACGGGGGGATACAAAAGGCAATACGAGGGAAATAAAAGAGGGGATACAAAAGGGAATAGAAGGGAAATAAACGAGCGGGTTAAAAGGGAATGCAACGCCCAAGGGAATAATAGGGGGATACACGGCAGGATATGGATACAAAGTGGGGTGCTGATATGAGGCGGGGGGGCAGGGGGGGGAGGGGGGGGGGGAGGGGGATATGAAAGGGGATGCAACGGGGATTTAGAGAGGGTTTTCAAGCGGGATAACAATTTTCCCTCTACATGCAAATGGACGGTGCGCAGCAGGCATTTTTAGTTTGTCACACGCTGGCCCACTCTTCCCCCCCTCCCCCTTGGCCCTTTCCACCCTTAGCCTTTAATAGGGGATGGTGGCCTCTCACTGACCTGCATGCCACCTTGCCTGCTCGGTTTCCCGCCATTCCCAGATCCCCGTGCACATCTTGCGGCGGCGGGCAATTCTCGCGGAGCGTGCCAGCCAGAACGCGTCCAACGTGGACACGGCCACGTGGAGCCGGCGGACGTCCCAGAGGCGGCTGCTGTCCGCTCCCACCAATGCTCCACAGTGGTACTCGAAAGAAGGTAAGCGCTTGCATGACATGGGTCTGTGGTTGCTGAGATCGCCGTCTCGCAAATAATTACCATGTCTATCGAGAGCTATAACTAATTATTTTAGGTTATGTATATATTCATTGAGAATGATAAATTAGGGAGGTGAGATTGGCATGCAACATAAGGAAAACCCGGAAAAGAAGAAGAACCCTAAAGAAAATAGTAGTAATCTGACACGGGCATGCAAGGATCACGCCAGCTGCACAAGGTACAACTAACTACATCACAAAACTAGGACACGCAGCAACATCGCTGCCGGCCCACCAGGCCTGGGAGGGATCTAGACCGCATGGGTCGCGACAAAGTCGGCCCGGGTGCGGCTGAATAACACATCAGCCACGGTGCGAGTGAAGGCGAGTGACAGGCGCTGCCGCCAATACGAGGACCACGTGCGGGCAGACCACGGGGCGGTCTGACCCTCGATCGAGGTCTAGGCGGTCTTCAAGGCGCTGGCAGCACTCGTTGAAATACTCCGCCGTCTTGGGGCCCATGGCCCCGAACGCCTCAGGGACAAAGGAGATGACCCGGTGGGGCCCCACATTGCCGTAGGAGGCAAACTTGTCGCGCTCAGCCACAGCGGCAGCAGCGCCGGCATCCACAGCCGCCCGGAGGATGTGGCGACCGGAGAGCGGCCGAGCCACGGAGACATCTATGAGGTGGCAACCCTGCCCATCGTAGTCAAGCACGGTAATGTCGGGGCGGTGGTTGGGTGAGTAGAGGGCGGCCCCATCCGCGTCCTCGCACTTGATGGTGGAGTGGGGAAAGACCGACCGAACCATGGCACACAACACCCGGAGGAGAGCTGTATGGAGTTACAGGAACCAGTTATGGTTCTGCTGGCCACCCATGCACGCGATGCAGTGCGTCCCAGTAGTATCGAGAGCAAGCCCGCAGCTGCCGCAGGACGCACCCACCGTGATGAGAGGTTGCAGGGCCAACAGCTGGTGGCGGAGGGCGTTGGTTTAAAGGGCCGGAACCAGCGTGAACAAGGGTTCATGGGGAGGGCGCGCAGGAATGCGGCCCCCACGCTCCCCTCAAGGGAAACGGAGTGAGGCCAAGCCTTTTCCTGATCGTTCAAGCTCGCATGCAGACCCATCCAGTCGGCACAGTGTAGTATACCCGCGTAGGTCTTTTGTTGTTTTTCATGAACGCAGGCAGGGAAGACACTAGGACTGACGAGAGTGGACACGCCGGGCGTGCCCCGGGGCAGGCGACGGTGGACGGCCTGGGCGGGGCGGACGAGGTCGCAGGCCTGCTGGGTCCCGAGGAAAGAATCCTGGACAGCCTGCACGAAGGGGAAGGGGGATGGGGTGACCAAGTCGGGAATGGCGCTGACGGCGCTGGGGACCAACCGGCGGATCTCCGCCCAGGCCTCAGCAACAGAGCCAAGGAAGGTGGCGGGGGCGAGGCGAGCGGCGCGGGTGAGCCCACACCCGCCCGTGCGGCAGGGGAGGGTGGCCAAGCGCATGGAGTGAGCTGGCAGGCTAGGGCTGGGGAGGAGCACCTGCCAGGGGGCCTGAATGCGCTCGTCGTGGTCCTCCGCGGCAAGCCGCACCAAGTGGGGGGGAGCGCCACGGAGCGAGTGAACCACCCGCGGGTGGGTGCAAAACCAGAGGAGGAGCCCTTTGGTCTGGGGGTCCTTGAGGCGCGCCCGTCTCGAGGAGATGGGCGCGCTGTTCCACGGTGGCCCGGAGCTCCTCTTCGACGTAGTCAGGGTCACCCACAGGGACGCCCAGGCACGAGAAACAGCGCGCCGGCACCAATGCCCCCGGGATAGCCGCGGGGAAGCCAGAGCAGTCCCCGTGGGGCGAAAAGACTGCGCACTTGGGGAGGGTATATATGCGGGGTCTACGTGATAATAAATATGCGGATGTCCTAGGAAACGGAAGCATCGGTAGACACATGGACCTTTGGCAGAAATCAGTCTGAGGTTCACTGTGGCTTGTGACTAATGACAGATGGGGTATGATAGTGGAACAGGGAGATGTGGGAGCATCATCTTCAGAGGCACTGCATGGCCATGTTTCTGCTCTGAGGCGATGCTGCCATTCCTCGTGTAGGGCTTGATCTCCCATCAGCATGAAGCCTTTGTCTGAGTGGAAGTTCTTATGCTTCGCTAAGGACGGTGTAAGGGATGGTTATGCATCTGTGCAAGGTATGGCGACAGGAAGGTATGGGAACAGGACACAAGGGCAGATATAAATGACAGTGTACTGAGATTTGTAAGGAAGAGAGTTAAGCGTGAGATTGTATGTTGAATTCTACTTGAGGATAAGTTTGCAGAATTGCAGTTATGTTGACGTCCTTGCATGCCCAGTTGCCTTGGTGGTGCAGCGGCATTCTCACCCCTCACCTCTTTCCCACTCTTCACCTGCTCCTCCCCTCCCCCCCTTCTTCCTCTTTCCCTGCGCTCTCATCCGCTTTCCTCCCCTTCTCCTCCTGTCATCTCCTCTCCTCCTCTCCTCCTCTCCTCCTCTCCTCCTCTCCTCCTCTCCTCCTCTCCTCCTCTCCTCCTCTCCTCCTCTCCTCCTCTCCTCCTCTCCTCCTCTCCTCCTCTCCTCCTCTCCTCCTCTCCTCCTCTCCTCCTCTCCTCCTCTCCTCCTCTCCTCTCTCCTCCTCCTCTCCTCCTCTCCTCCTCTCCTCCTCTCCTCCTCTCCTCCTCTCCTCCTCTCCTCCTCTCCTCCTCGCCTCCTCGCCTCCTCTCCTCCTCTCCTCCTCTCCTCCTCTCCTCCTCTCCTCCTCTCCTCCTCTCCTCCTCTCCTCCTCTCCTCCTCTCCTCCTCTCCTCCTCTCCTCCTCTCCTCCTCTCCTCCTCTCCTCCTCTCCTCCTCTCCTCCTCTCCTCCTCGCCTCCTCGCCTCCTCTCCTCCTCTCCTCCTCTCCTCCTCTCCTCTCCTCCTCTCCTCCTCTCCTCCTCTCCTCCTCTCCTCCTCTCCTCCTCTCCTCCTCTCCTCCTCTCCTCCTCTCCTCCTCTCCTCCTCTCCTCCTCTCCTCCTCTCCTCCTCTCCTCCTCTCCTCCTCTCCTCCTCTCCTCCTCTCCTCCTCTCCGCCTCTCCGCCTCTCCTCCTCTCCTCCTCGCCTCCTCGCCTCCTCGCCTCCTCGCCTCCTCGCCTCCTCGCCTCCTCGCCTCCTCGCCTCCTCGCCTCCTCGCCTCCTCGCCTCCTTGCCTCCTCGCCTCCTCGCCTCCTCGCCTCCTCTCCTCCTCTCCTCCTCTCCTCCTCTCCTCCTCTCCTCCTCTCCTCTTCTCCTCCTCTCCTCCTCTCCTCCTCTCCTCCTCTCCTCCTCTCCTCCTCTCCTCCTCTCCTCCTCTCCTCTTCTCCTCTCCTCGATGCCCTGGCCCCCATCCCGGCCAAGCATCCACTTCGGCCGCTCCTCTCATCGCTTTCCTCAGCCCAGTGCAATCCCTCCCACTAAGACTCGTGCCGGTCATTCCCCGGGTTTTCTTCTATATTGCCAACCGTAATATATGCTGGCCATCCACTCTCCAGTGGAGACGCAGCTTCTGCTTGAGCTGGGCATGGCGGTGTCCGGTGGCCGGTTGGAGCTGCTGACGGGCGGGGGCAAGACCTTCAGCGAGAATGATAAGGACCCCTGTGGGGGGGATGATTGGTTTGGCCTATCCTGCGTGCTGAAGGACGACCAGCAGGAGTACGTCTCCGCAGTGTAAGTCTTTTCGCGTGGGTATGGTCACTCCCCCCTGAAGCTGGGTTCGCAGTTTTCTTTTCCTTTTTTGATTATGGGCCCTCGTGATTGGGGTCCCCGTGTTGTGGGTTCGTAGCCACGGCGATAAAGCCTAGTACTCACTACTCAATCGTGGCAACTAGTCGGGCTGCATAGATAGGACAACTTTGCTGCGGCGTAACGTGGTTTGCCGCAGTTTGGGTGACGAGCGCGACTTGAGGCTGTGAAATGGCGGTACTCCCTCAAGTAATGCATTTGGCACACAAGGCGTGCGGAAGCATGTGTCAGCAGTTTCTAATGTGATGCTGTCCTCACTGGGACCTTGGGAGGGCACGAGGTGGAGAAGACATAGCGCAGGCGAACCAGCAGTGACAGTTGGGATATCTGCTGCGTAAAAGGGCTCGCAGAAGGGATGCTATGAAGAAACTGTGGAGCAGGCGTACGTGTATCTATCTGGCTGTTCGCGACCACCCTGGAGGGAGTGTATACTTGGGGGGAACGTGGGGAGCATGGCCGGCGTTTACAGCGTGCAAGGCTGGCGGAATCAGGGCGGGTGCGGGAGGAGGGGGGGGGGGGGAATGGGTTGTTTTGATGGGGTAATTAAATGAGAAAGAAGGGGGGAAATTGGGGTAAAATGGGGGCTGTTTTCAAGGGTGGATCGGGGGGGCATCCCCCCGCACCCCCTGGTCGCTCAGAGGGGGCAATGGTGCAATGTACACTCCTTCCGGGATTATCGCGAACAGCCAGCTATATAGGCCTGAGTTTGTGTAGCTATTGCCAGTGTCTCGCATCGGTGGCGGTTCTTTACAAGCATCTAGGCTGTGGGGCAACGTTTCGCGTTCTTTCATTTGTCTTTTTCGTGGCGCCTGGAGGCAGTCTTACGGATGGTGCTTGGAGGATGTGTGTAGGATGGCCATGCAACATGACCCTGCGATGTCCCTGTTGGCACATTTTCCCATTGCCAGCGATTTCCTGTCACTCGCAAAACCTCAGCGCATGGGAGTTGATGTGTTTCCTTCCTTGTCATTCCATGGGAGGTTCCTTAATTGAACGTCCGCACCCAATAGCCTCCCCCCCCCCCTCATCAGATGGGGTTGGGATTGGCGTGTATCCAGTCCTGTATACTCGTTCGTGCTGCACGTCAGCATGGACCTACAGAGATTGTGCGTGGAATGCTTGCCAGGGTGCGTGAAAGAAGATGTACCGGCAAACAACATCTGCTCACAAAGTAGGTACTTATTACACCGCGCTGCACTGTCACTCGAACGCAATGCAATAGTGAGGATGCTTTCTTCATGCAGAAGGCCTCCCAGGCCGAGACGTTGTAAGGCTGTTTTCAGGGGCAAAACAATGACTGTGTTCATTCCTATGTGTGTGTATGTATTGGTGTGTCTGCAGAGACTTTTCTAGCACCAGCGGTCTTACAGGGACCCTCCCTGCAAGCATCAGCAGCCTTTACTTCCTTGAAAAGCTGTAAGTGGCACATTTGTAATCCTTTTTTCTTTCCCAAGCCTGAAAAAATGTTTTTGCGAGTATTACATGTTTGCCAATGCCTCGTCATCAAGACCCATAGACCCAGATGTCCAGCCTTTGTAGCCTCCCCGACCTGGGACTAGAGGCCATGCGTACCGCCCACTCTGCGCCGCTCTTGACCGTGCCTGTTTCGCCAGTGAACGGCGATCAGCTCAACAGAGCCCCCCATCCTCTGGGAAACCAGCTATTGTTAAGTAGGCTGTAGGTATCGAGCCATTATCATTTGATATGTGGAAGCCGCATGGCTGGTTCCTGCCCTGTCGCCCTAAGGTGTTTACCCACTGGAGGGTAGGTGCTGGAAACATTGCAATGCCCGATCGCCTTTCGGTTGTGATGATGCCTAAGAACACGAATATTTTGTCCCATCCCCCGCCCCCAAGTGTCTATGCCAAATAAACATGTGCTGACACTTGCTGACTGACTGCCACAACTACCAATCATCAGAAGCACTAAGTGCCCATGCCCACCTTAAGGCTGTGGAGCAAATTTCAATTACCATTTTGGCAACCCAATCCCTAGAAAAAAATGCGACCTTCCACCACCGAAGGTATTGTGACGGTAACTGTTAACAGTATCCGCAGCGCATGCTCTTTCTCAATAAGGAATACCCTCAGTGGCGGGTTGCAGACATATGGTTCCCTGCGGATGCACGTTCCCACATCCGCGCCATCCATAACAGGTCCATCCCAGACCAGAATCTGACGGGGACCCTGCCGCCTGGCCTGCCCTCGTTCTTGCAAGTCTGGTGAGCTCGGATGGGCTGTGGCTACACCTCAAGTCTGGGTTATGGGGCAAAGCTGATTGCCTGAAGTACCTCACTTTTGTCTTTCCAGGCCTTTGCTTGTTGCTGCTGCAGTGGGCGCCTGTCATCCTTGCTGTTGGTGTTACTACTTGTGCACATTCTCATCTTTTCTCCTGTTGAGTCGCATGCACGGCTCTTGCCGGGTAAATGCTCTCGTGAGTAAGTGCGCGTGATAGACATGCTGACGCACAAGTTCACGCAAGTATGTAAAATGCAGTATCAAGGAGTATCAAGGAGGATCAAGAAGGGTATGTACGATGCAGTATGTCCATTAGTTTGTGTGTGTCCATGTGGGTGTGCGTTTGCGCGAGCGCCCATGGGAGGGCAAATGCTTGCACGCGCTTGGTTGAAGTGAGGTTTGTTTGGGAGTAAGCAGATGTCTCGGGGTGCTGTTTGTGCATGGCATAGCATCGTACTCTTAAGGGGTTATACTGGTTCTAATCAAACTGGTTACTGATAGGATTCGTTACCTATATTTCGAACCATCTCGCCCAGCTATTTTTATTTTGCCTTTCCTTTTCCTCTCTTTTTGGTGGTGGTGTGTGGGGTGTGGGGGGGGGGGGGGGGGCGGCGCGCGCATGCGTGTCAGTTGACCTTGGCAATGGCTAGCATGCAGCAAATACATCATAATTTGAGTCGCAAATAGCAAGTTACATACAACAGGCCACCTTAGACCATCCGATCGCTGCTGCCCGTCACACGTATGGCAACGTCACAACCTAACCAGTACTAGTGTTTATTTATGATTTGACATGCATGGGAGGGCCTGGCATGCTATAGTTGGGAGAACGCAAGTGTTGGAGGGATATTTGTGCTGTACGTTTCATAGGCTGATGGAACAAAGTTCTGCGTGAGAATCACCGCAAATAAGTGGCGCGCTTGCTACTCAGCTGCCGCACTTTTGGGCAGCAGCTTGCGGCAAGGTCAGAGACAATGTCTCCCACTAGTTATTAGCATGTATGGTTAGCATGGACCGTAGTCTGCGTACTAGTATATGATGAAGCGAATGGATACACTATAGCTTAGAAAACTGATCGTTTGATGCCAGGAGTGCTTCTCAATGCGCTTCTGCTGCATGTTTCGTTTCCTCCATGTGCATATTCCGTGAAGTCTCGCATAGGCTGGGATGCCTGCGTTGTGTGGTGCATGGTGAATGCCAATGTTCATACTTGCATGGTTGTGCGTGGGGCACCGTTGAACGTGTGGAGTCATGATCAGCCGACTGGAAGGCAACAAAATCAGCGGGACCGTCCCGTCCACGTTCACGTCCTCACTGGAGCAGGTCTATGTGATGTAAGTGCGCCCCAAACCCTCGGTTTCAACCGTTGCACAGTCGTACTAGTTTATCTCGCCAGTGCCTGCGGGTTCACATGGCAACCCAAAGGGGTTCTAAATTTGCACGCTGTTCTTGCTTTGCCCAGTCACGATGCAATGTGAAACAGGACCGTTTCTGTAAACAGCAGTGTACATGATAAGAAGACAGTAATGAAACACGGGGCAGGCCATGGAGCCACAATGCCATGCAGGGCCGTGGCGTTAGTGTGGCCAAGCTTGCATTGAATGCATTCCTTTGCGAGTGGTACGTACGAGGATTGGGTGGTCAGTGTTTTTTATGTGTGTGTCCATTGGAGTATTTCCTATTATTAGGATCGTGCGATCGGTGTCTTTGATAGGTGGGTCCTTTGCGAGTTTAGAAATAATGGGGATGGGGTGGTCGGCGTTCTTCATGCATGTGTCCCTGGCAAGTATTACCCTAAAAGGGCTTATTGGTTCATGTCCTCGCAACGGCAGGCGCAGAAATCCTGTCGCGCGTAGCGAAATGCCGGAGGCAAAACTCCCATTTGTCGCCAACGTGCTGCACTTAGGCAACCCCTGTTGTTGGGCACGGTGTTGCCTACGCAAGGCTTGGAATGATGATGCGGTATGGGTGCAAAGAGATCTCTCTGACAGGACAGGGTGCTGCGTACGGGCGTGAAGTAACCGCTGTCCTTGGGGCATTGTATGGCCCCTGTTGGCGTAGAAATGGCTGCTGTCATTGCATTGGATAACATGGCCATGAAGTTTATTCTGTTGGATTAGGAACAATCACTTCTGTGCCTTTTGTACCACGCACATATCTGTACCTGGCATTGGCCTCCTTTTCACCCCGCAGGAAACTGAATGAGAACAAGCTGTCGGGCACGGTGCCAGACTCCTTTCTGGGAGACATCCCCGTCAGCACCTTCTTGGACCGGACCGCCCGCGATTACGGCACTGCAGCTGTGGTGTACGTACAAGGCATCGTGCTTCGCAACGCAACCGCAAATGAACAGTACTGAAGTAGAGTATACGTATGGGCATGCGCGATGTGGTTGCCTCTTGCTCGTAGTCAGCCACTTAATTGAACAATGTAGAATGAATGGATTCAGATATCATAGCTTCAGATGCATCAGTTGGAAGGTCGCGGCGGCATGAATGAGGTAGCAGAAACCTGGTAGTACGTACGCTGGTGTGCTGGGTCGCAAAGTGTGTCCAGGCTGCCGACCTGTCAGGCCATTAATGAAAAAGAACTTGGCCTGCATATTCTGGGGTTCATGTGCCAAATGTATCATTTTGACTGTCCTACTCTGCCATGATGGGTGGGGGACTGTCACTGGATTGTACCGCGCATTCCGCAGCAATCTGGCGGGCAACCGCCTCGAAGGCACTCTCCCCCTCTTTGTCACTCGGCTGGCTGCTCCCTACACGCGCGCCGAGATTGTGTGAGTAAAAATAGGATTCTGGTGGGGCTGTCGTGTGATTTCTAATAACCTTGTGCACATGTGGATGCAAGAAAAAACCAGCTCAATATCCCGCAGCATATTGTATGCTCCAGGACCTCCAAACGGAGGCGCAAATTTGTGTCATCTTGTATTTGCCATGGGTCCGGCATAGGACTGCCTTGCGAGCAACGTAGGATTACCATGGCATGAGCATAGGGTTACCTTGTGGCTGGCATATCTGTTGTAAAAAGACAATAGGAATGCGGTGGCTCCTTTCTAGACCTGTTCCGCCTGATGAAAATTCCTGCATGTGATGCATCGGGGCAGCGATTCCTCTGCTTGTGTGCCCTTATGTGCTGTGCTCTAGGGCTTGCGATCCTTGGGGATGGGAGAATTGCAGTGGCTCGTTTCCCCATCATGGGACGCAAGTAGCGTGCCATGTTTGGCACACTGGTCTGGGGCTGGTGTATTTATAGCATCGCTTGCGCCCGTAACACCGATTGCTACGCTGGATGGCCTATCGGCATGTCAAGCCATCCGTGATCGATTGACTCATGCCCCGTGCAAGCTGGCTGCCGGCGTGCGGAGCCACGGCTCAACGTGGGCACAAACAGAAGTTGATGTGAGGGCCCTGTGTGAGTGGCCACCAGCCAAGCTGCGCATCCCGACTCCCGGCCTTAAGATTAATTGTAGCATTTGGGCACCGTTAAGGCATGTTTACTCATGCATGGCTTAAAGTATTATTATATGGGCTTCAGTTGGCCATAAGTAAGGCTTCTTTTAGGGCTCTTTTAGGCTTTTGTTGGGCTTCTAGCAGGCTTCTGTTGGATATTCGTGTATCACTGTTTTACGAGGCTTCTTACACACTACCTGAAGTCTTCCTAAATGAAGTTCAAGAATATGCTCATAATGTGCTTATAACCTGCTTTTGACATGCTTTTAATATGCCTTCTACCATCTGCGATAGGTGCAGCGCTGCGTTATAAAAAAATATTCGAGGACTAGCTGGGGCACCCTTGGGACAGCTCTTCCTTCTCCTGGCCTCTATTGACGACCGCATTCTTTGTTCCTTTGTTCATTAGACTAAAACCGTCTGTCCTGGGGTTTGCCTCCTGTTTTTGATGGCTTTCTCATTGGCTGCGTCACTCTGGCAGGGACCTGAGCAACAACTTCTTTACTGGGACCATCCCTGAAGTCTGGGATGAGGTCCTTGACTATGATGACATCCACACCTACCCCACATCTCTGTACGTTTCCTCACGCTGCCCGCTGTCCTCGCCCTCTACGCCTGGGTGAGGGTTCACGAACCCTTAATGAAACGGACTTGGAAACGCTCTGGCATGATGCAGCACAAGCACAGAGCCTTCCAGATAAGGCAACAACTTCAGACCTTTGTTTCGGGTTCGCATGCACCTCTTGTGTTCACGTTGGCAGTCTCGCTTACCAAACTTGCGATGTGGTGGATGGGGTTCCTCACTTGAGCCAGGCAGGCAGGGGCCTCAGTCATATTGTCCTTTGTCATGTTGCCGCATCTCGATGCCTCCAAGCGTAGTCAAGCAACTTCCTCGCACGCCCAGCCAGCATTTCTCTGCAATCATGGGTGTGAATTCTGTGCGAAGCGTTTCCTGCACACGTTGCGTGTACATCAGGGCAGGTACCAGAAAAATATCTGCCTGTCACTGTATGAATTTGTGCAAATTTTCTGTAATTGTTTCCTCGTTGTCAAAGTTCAGGTGTCCATGAGCATCCCTGTGCCCCTCGACGTGTATCTTTCTTGTGGCAGTGTGTCAACAGTTCTGCCCAAATCCCTGTGCCTGGGATATGCTAGTCATGTTGGGTTGGACATCCCTCATGTGCCTGGGATATATGCTAGTCATGTTGGGTTGGACATCTCTCATGTGCCTGGGATATGCTGGTAATGTTGGGTTGGACATCCCTCATGTGCCTGGTATACGCTGGTAATGTTGGGTTGAGTGGCCTTGTCTGGCCCTTCCGGTTTGTGTGCTAGGCGTGTGCATCGTTTCCGGACATCTGTCCGGCATGGCCAATACCTCGAATAGAGGACAGGTCAGGCCGTATACGCATGGGCTGGCATAACAAGGTGGAATGGTTGTGCGGATGTCATGCACTCCCACTTTCTTTGTTGAATTGCAAGCCCCCATGGAATGGCGTTAGAGTTTCCAACCTTGTTAGTTGAAGAAGAAACAGACTTCTAGGATCTTTGGGGATTTGAAGATTGTGGAATGGCACTATTTCTTCTATGCCCTAATTGCATCTTTGAAGTGTTGGAAGGGTAGGTCAGACCTTTGCTTGGCGCAATGCTTGCAAGCGATGCTGCGTTCCTTGACGAATTACACCGCCCGCATTGGAAGTTTTATTAAATAAAGAATCGCTAGAAATCTTTCCGCCTGAAAACGTTAAAACAAACAAAGAAATTTTAATTATCTAAGTCCCAGGGGTGTGGACTGGATCATAAATGAACTAGCAAACAAACAAGGTAAATTGATTAATAAAATCTTGCCGGCCCTAGGTATTTGAAACAACAAGGAAACAGCAAGCAAACAACCAAAAAGGTGCGGAACTTGCTGTAGTAAACAAATACCCGACTGCTTTGAACGGCTGCACGACGGAAAAACAAACAAAGAATTTTAATTGAATAAAGAAAAGCCGGGGGCCCTACTTGGCTCCCAACAAACCATCCAGGGTAATGCAAAACGCAACCAGGGCAGAAACTGGGTATGCATCAAAACCTCCAATGCGGGCAGTGCGTGCATGCGTGCAGCCATCCTGCACAGCATCGCTGGGACGCTCATAGTCTTTGAGGCTGGCTATAGTCAGGCGTCACAGCAGGATCTCACCTATTGCTGCAGTAATCCCTATCCCTGGTCATGCAGTGCTGCTTCTCATCGTTAATCCCTTTATGCACTTTTTCTCACCTCTCCTTTGGCAGTTGGCATGTGACCATCCGGTTACTTCCTGCTCTATTGGCATGTGACCATCCGGTTACTTCCTGCTCTATTGGCATGTGACCATCCGGTTACTTCCTGCTCTATTGGCATGTGACCATCCGGTTACTTCCTGCTCTATTGGCATGTGACCATCCGGTTACTTCCTGCTCTATTGGCATGTGACCATCCGGTTACTTCCTGCTCTATTGGCATGTGACCATCCGGTTACTTCCTGCTCTAACAGGGCTTTGCTTCCGTGCTGAAACAGGGCATTGTTTTGGTGACGTGTTTGGTGCCTGCTTTGGTGCCTGCTTTGGTGCATTGTCTGGAAAACCGCTATCGTGGGTTGGATGGGACGTCCACCCTAGTTGACGCAGTGAACCGTGCAGATTTGACTAAGGGGCACTGAGTACAATATTTCTCTCGTTGCCATTGGCATCCCTCTGGCAGGTCGTTTGCCAACAACCAGCTGACCGGCACCATCCCTCTTGCACTCCTGAACGTCCCAGCTTACTCGATCATGTGAGTGTCCATGGCACGCTGCAACGCCGTCGTGTGCGTGTCCATGGCGCGCTGCAACTCCATTGTGTGAGTGTCCATGGCGCGCTGCAACGCCGTCGTGTGGGTGTCCATGGCGCGCTGCAACGCCGTCGTGTGAGTGTCCATGGCCTGCCGCCATCTGTGTCGGTCAACATGTGACCTGTGATAATTATGGCTTCTGTAGGGCATAATGTATATTGGCCTCAGTTCACTCATCGGTATATGGGGTTGTTGGGGAAAACGCCATGGAATTTGCCGAAATGGTTGTATGTCATGCCATGCCCTTCATGCTCCTACTATCTGGCCCCACCCCACCACTTCCTCCCAGCACCGAGCACGTGACATGGCGCCCTGATAGATACAAAGTGCTCAGGGTTGTTCCTGGGAGGTAGCAAGGGTAACCTTGGAGGCATTAGGGAGAGGATTGAAGGGTGGGTTGGAGGGGAGGGGCATCATTGTCACCTGGTGGGCCTACTTGTCCACTGCTCAAGCAAGCGCGAACACAACGAGTTTCTTGGAAAGCATGCAAAACAATCGGTGCAGCCGCGCAAGCTGAGGGAATGGCCAAAGCTTGTTCCCCTGTGGACCCTGTTTAGACATTTCACAAAATGGAGGCTGTGAGGCATGTGCTGGAAAAAACGAGCCTGTGACAGACAAATAACACGTTAAGGGCAGGCTTGGGGGACCTCGCTATGTATGTCCTAGGCCTGCAGCGAGCCCGTTTAGTGACTGCGATCATGCCTCATGTCTACAGCTCGTCCACTTGCCTGGTTCCACAACACCTCTTTTGGTGTGTACCTTAATCTGTCCTGCTGTCACCCGTGCCCTTCTTGGCTCTGCATACCTGCCACCACAATTGGCGCAGTGATCTCTCGGGCAACATGCTGAGTGGGACAGTGCACGAGGCCGCGTTTCAAAGCGACACAACGGGTGCTTATCAGGAAAAATTGTAAGCGCGCCTTGCCATTGGGTGCTCAGGGGTGCGTTGCGCTGCTCGCATTGCTTCAACTCATGATGACGTCCTTGAACATGACAGCTGAGAGGGTACTCCTGGGATCCATGATAGCGCCACATGATAGTATGCTCACTACCCCCATTGTCCTCCCCCCACCCACCCACCCCTTCCCTCTCTCTGTGTATCTGTATCTGATGGGGGGCCATGGCCATGGGTAGTGCATCGCATGCCATGGGCGGCTGTTTGCGTCCTCTGCTGTGGTTTTAGTTCCCAGTGGTGTGGAACTCAGCATTTCTTTATGTGCTGTGAATTTTTCCTCGCATCCAGCCATCCGCACCCACCCACCCACCCACCCACCCACCCACCCACCCACCCACCCACCCACCCACCCACCCACCCACCCACCCACCCACCCACCCACCCACCCACCCACCCACCCACCCACCCACCCACCCACCCACCCACCCACCCACCCACCCACCCACCACCCACCCACCCACCCACCCACCCACCCACCCACCCACCCACCCACCCACCCACCCACCCACCCACCCACCCACCCACCCACCCACCCACCCACCCACCCACCCACCCACCCACCCACCCACCCACCCACCCACCCACCCACCCACCCACCCAGCCACCCAGCCACCCACCCGCCCGCCCACCCACCCTATCCACCGGTAGACGATGTTCTTTTACGCAGCGGTGCATGGCTTGGTTTTATCTGGTTTATCGGCTGTAGACCCCTGGTATGATGTTGCCCACATTGAGTTGCTCCAACTGCTGTGTCTGGGGTCGTGACAAGTTCGGCTGGTTTGTAAGCTTCCACGGCAAGAGTGCCCTCATAACTCGCAGATCCATGACTCGCAAATTCATACCTCGCACATGGGATGACTCGCCGCTTTTTCCTCAGAAGTGTGCTGTCTACTTGCCTTCAGCCTCATGAAGCTTTGCAAATCGAGAACGTGTAGGTTTGCCGTATTGTCGGCGCACTACTTCCTCAGGACATGGGGGGGAAGGGGCAGGGGGAATTCAACGTCCCATAGTATCTTTCTTTCTTCCTTCTAATCATGTGGATGGTTCCATTCCTTATCATGTGGTTGTCCCCTTGTCATAAGCAGCATCTTCTCCAGCAACCGGCTCTCTGGGTTCCTCCCCAGCCAAGGCACGCTGACCCCGTGGTTCACCCGAGTGTAAGTGGTGGCGGCCATGTGCCTTTTGCACGGTCTGTCTATCTATCTGTTCATCCTTCCATTCCCTCCCCCCCCCCCCCATTCCTAACACACCGACCGACCGACCAACGGACCGATTGACCGACTGACCGACCGACCCACTGACCGACCGACCGACCGACCGACCGACCGACCGACCGACCGACCGACCGACCGACCGACCGACCGACCGACCGACCGACCGACCGACCGACCGACCGACCGACCGACCGACCGACCGACCGACCGACCGACCGACCGACCGACCGACCGACCGACCGACCGACCGACCGACCGACCGACCGACCGACCGACCGACCGACCGACTGACCGACTGACCGACCGACCGACCGACCGACCGACCGACCGACCGACCGACCGACCGACCGACCGACCGACCGACCGACCGACCGACCGACCGACCGACCGACGACCGACCGACCGACCGACCGACCGACCGACCGACGACCGACCGACCGACCGACCGACCGACCGACCGAACGACCGAACGACCGAAGGACCGACCGACCGACCGACAGACCGACCGACCGACCGACCGACCGACCGACCGACCGACCGACCGACCGACCGACGGACGGACGTTTTAGATCAGAATTTCGCAGGGTTCAGGGTTGATCCTTTGACATCTAGCATGGCAAGGGGCATCCGCCTGGTCATGCTGGGATGCCTGGCCGGTTTTAGGCATCATTTCTGCAAAGATCTCTCGCCTTGCTGTGTCCTGTGCTCCTGCCGCTTTCCTAGCCACTGTGAGGGGGTTGCTTTCCCGATTCATCTCAAAGCACTTTGCGGCGGCATGCACATTCCAGCACCACCCTGGCCTGTTCCTGGCGGGATGAGATGCGATTGATGGTGTATCAGCGGTGTCTCCACTGCGACCTTCCTCGTGGTTCCTGTGCACATCCTGCCTTGCCCCACAACATGCTCGACAATGATGCAGCAGTGATGCCCTCCACTGTGGCCGGCATCATTGGCCCCGTGATGGCCTGCACTGTTGCCCATGCCATATTGCCTTGGGTCGTGCCTTGCCTACATTCATGGCTTCATCGTTGCTTGCCTTGCAACTGCTCACTCATTACTCAACCCGGCAGCACGCAGGATGCAGGCACATACAGCCTGCTGCCTCATTTGTTGCCTACTCATTTGCTGCTGCATGTCATTTTATGGAAATGTAGATTGCGGCCTCAGTGGCATCATGGGCTGCAGACAATATGTCTCTGTAACAAGAGTCACCGTCTGCTGGCTATGTACAGAGAGAATTTCTCCAGTGTTTAAAAGCAGTAACTTCAATAATGATGCTACTGAAGTCTTGGCTCTTTCAAAGTTGTTCCGGTGACCCTACCAGTACCGCATGGAAAACACGGGTTCTGCTATTTTGTACAGACTGCATTGACTCTGGTAACGGTGCGCAAGAAGCGATTGGTTTTCCAGCAATGCGTGAACTGCATGGACTCTCTCTGCAAGTGATGTTCAGAACATACTGCCGACACGCTTAACCGTGTGATAAAGTCCGTTAATGCTTAACGTGGCTGTTGAAGCTCCCAACGCGGGGTGGTGTTTGTGGTCATGTGTGCAGTGACGTCGCGAACAACCTAATGTCCGGCTACATCCCTGCGACATGGGTGCAAAATTCTCCCTTTCTGGCAAGGCTGTAAGTGATGGGTGGCTGGAAAGCCTGCAATTGTTGCCGCTGTCATGCATTCAAGGCGGTGCAACCCAGGGTGTGGTGGGTGACTGCTACGGGTGTGGTGGGTGACCCCTGCTTGCTTTCATGGGGGTGTCAGAATGCTTGGCACAGTTGAGGCCGTCATTCCCTGACAAGAAGGGAACCCCGTGGGGGGACTGCAAAGCCTGCTTTTTATGGGTTGTGAGCCAGGCCGAGGCAAGGCACCCAGGCACCAAGCAATCGTCGCATGAACCGGAAGCTTTTGTTGCTATACAAGCAATGCTGCACTTATCATCACATTCATACCCAGGCAGGCAAGTAGGCAGGTAGGCAGGCAGGCAGGCAGGCAGGCAGGCAGGCAGGTAGACAGGCAGATATCTCGTGGGCACCTCCGCCATCACTGCTGCTGGCCTCTTGCTCGCCGGTGCGCGTTGCCGGCATAACCTTTTGCAGCTTTTACATTTGGTGGCATTATACCAAGGGAGATATATCCTCCATGCATCAGTTTCATGGGCGTTTTCTGTCTCTCCTGCATGGGTTGCTGTTGGCACCCCATTTTCCCTCGGGGACCGCTGCCTTGCTGTGGCCATAACGACTGTCAATTCGCATATGATTACATGATCTGCCTGGTCTTATAAATAATGCTCTCATATAATATCTCTCGCGTGTCTCCTGGGCTTACGCATGCCCGGGCCACCCCTACCTGTTGTTATGGTAAGTGCCAGTCACCTGAACTACCCTCCCACTTTCCCTTAGGGTGGCTTGCGCTGGCCGGTCGTAAGACCTGGTTCCACTGTCTGTCCTCCCACTACATTTGTGTGGATCAATGGTCCATGCTTGGCCCCTGTCATTAATCCACACAAACAGTCCCATGGGGTTGCTCCACTCCTAGTTGTCTCATAGCTCATGGTCCTAGCAGCTGCACGCTTGAAAGGAGTACTAATGCTTATGTTAACACATGTTAGCTTTTTTTCGATGGCTGGACCTCAGAGCATGTGTGAGCGATCAATCAATAATGTGACGCCCCCATTGCCTCACTTCCCTTGCTGCTTCCGATGCTGCCGCGTGCACGGCCCGCCCCGCGGATACGTTGCCCCTTTTGGCTGTGGAGCAGGGATGTGTCCAATAACAAGCTGTCGGGCTTCATGACCTATGACGATTTTGCCGCGAACTGGAAAATGACTTATTTGTAAGTGGGCATTTTTCTATGTTCCATTCGGCATGCCTTGAAAAAAATGGTTCTGGTTCCTGCTAACATCCACCCCCTTGCTAGGCAGTACCCTGTCGGACATTCCCCCTTACCTGTCTGCTGCCCATCTGGTTGCTTAACATTCACGGTGGGCTCTAGCCGGGAACATGTGGAAGGAGCTTGCGACTGCTGGATCAACCTTGGGTATTGGGTGGGGTGGCATCGTTGATATGTGAGCCACACAAATGGGACCTTAGCCCCCGCCCCACCGCCACCCCCCTTGCCTTTAAATGCATCTTACGTGGGCCCATGGAGGTTTTTGGATGCCTCCCTCCCCCGAAATCCTCATGCCCCTTGTCCCCATGTGCCCCTTGTTTGATGCCCTTGCTCCATTCCCCTGGCTCAACCCCCCTTGCTCCATGCCCCTTACTCTACGCCCCTTGGTGCCCCGTGCTGCGCAACTCTTGCCCCCCCATCGGCAGCGACGCGACGAGCAACTTGTTGTCAGGGACCATGCCCTGTCCGTCCAGCGTCAGGGTCGACCGCAACGTCTACTCGGAGGGGAATTTTTTCCCGAGTGGAGTCATGACCCACTTGTAAGTGGGAGTGAGGTGGCCGCAGCCATGACCCACTTGTAAGTGGGAGTGAGGTGGCCGCAGCCATGACCCACTTGTAAGTGGGAGTGAGGTGGCCGCAGCCATGACCCACTTGTAAGTGGGAGTGAGGTGGCCGCAGCCATGACCCACTTGTAAGTGGGAGTGAGGTGGCCGCAGCCATGACCCACTTGTAAGTGGGAGTGAGGTGGCCGCAGCCATGACCCACTTGTAAGTGGGAGTGAGGTGGCCGCAGCCATGACCCACTTGTAAGTGGGAGTGAGGTGGCCGCAGCCATGACCCACTTGTAAGTGGGAGTGAGGTGGCCGCAGCCATGACCCACTTGTAAGTGGGAGTGAGATGGTGGGAAACACCCACCCAGTTGGCAGCAAGGTGAGCAGTAAGGTAAGTAGTCGGTGACGGCATACTTCGGCTTTCAAGTAGGCAAGCAATTGGAGGACGCAGTTCACTTGTCAAGGGGGGGGGGGGGGGGGCGTGGGCGGAGAGAAAACAGGTCACCTTCTGTGTGTGTGCGGGGGGAGGAGGAGTATGCAGAGCAAGCCACTTGGAAGTTCCGTGTGGGTGATTGTCTGCTGCGGGCGCGTCTCTGTGGCGCAAGGTCAGGGGTTCATGCAGCGGTGCTACATAGGAATTGGGACCAAGGACTCCTTGCCTCTGTCAGGTTTGGTATGGGTACGCCCTAATTTATGCTCATATGATGATGTCACTTACGTAGCATGGCGCAGATCTATTGTGCTGCCACTGTTGAGCCGCGGGCTGGGGTGGCGGGGGTGGGGAAAGGGGCAAGATGCGGCGTACATGCATAAATTTTTCTGCTGTCATTTTGTCGTTGGTTGTCACTCTGGTCTCGAAACCCTTCTCTGTCCACCCTGGTCGCACCATCGCAACACTGCAAGAATGTCGTGTGTTTAATGGCTGCCTCTCTGGAGCGTGCACCCAGTGCATGCATACACATGCCTGTCAAAAAATAGTACTAGTAGTGTGTGTGTGTGTACTACTATCAATAACCCATATGTCTACTTGATGTGTCTGTCAATACATGTCTATTGACATAGTGGTATAGTAGTATGTCTGTAACTGGCGTGTGCTGGTTTGCCTACCTACCCATGGTATAATGGCGTAGATATGTCATGGACCACCACTTTTTTTCCCTCCCATGCTCTCGCCCCTCTTGTAGCAATCCCTACCTGTCCTGGGGTCACACCTTACAGGTGCAAACCGCCGCATGCATCACCTTGTATGGCAGCTGGCACGGATACCTGCGGGTCCTAGTAGGAACCATCCTAGTAATACCCTCTTCAACCGAATGGGGCCCGCATGCCATGTGCGTCATGCAGAGGCAGGCTCACGCCTGACCCACCCGCACACAGTGCAACACCGCACGAGGGGCTAGGGTTAGGGTGCCACCAAGCAACTGTCCGATGGCAACAAGCAACAGCATGAGACGTGCTTTCGATGACGGCGCCAGTTTTTTGCATGGATCATTACCTGTGTGTGCATGCCCCGTCCGTTCTAACAGCTCGCTTCTCCACCCGACGCTGTGGCGCATTGTAACTAACCAACTTATAGCTCTATATTGTTTTTCCCGTATTTGTTCAGTTTAAAGCCCGTACGGCCAATATTAAGCTGATTTTACATGACGGACCCACAGCCTTGCCGGCAGCATACTCTCGCACAGTTTGCACGCGCTTGTCTGCTACGTGTCCGGCCATCTGACGGCAGAACGCACATGCTCCGTGCTGCTTGCTGCGATGTTGCCCTGCGAACATGCTCCGTGCTGCTTGCTGCGATGTTGCCCTGCAGTGCGATCGCTCACAACACGATCAGTGGGACCATGCCAAGGGACTGGGAAAACGCCATAGTAGAATATCTGTAAGTTCGTGTCGTGTATGATGTACATGCCTCACCAGGAACCGTCACTAGCATACGACACGCGTGGGGAACCTTCACCCCGTGGTCAAGTAAGCATGCTGAACTGTCCGCCGGGACTGAGATGCCATGGCACAGTTTGATGTTTGTTGTAATATGCCTGCATGGTTTCACCCTCGCCCTTGCCCTTCATCCTCGTCAGTGTGTAGTTCTCGCCATGGTCACCGCTACTGTCTAATTAATGTCCTCGCTGCCACCGCCTCAACCCGCGCTTATCGCACCAGCTCCGCCATAGCATTTTATAAACACAAACCCTCTAGCTGTCTAGCACCCGAGTTGCCATTGTCATGGACACTGCCGCTGTCATCGACATCGTGGCTGCCGCTGCTGTCCCGTAGGCACCAGCTACGTTTGTCTGTGATGTCCTGCGTGTAAATTGCGCACGATGTGAATAACCTCCCCCCTTGGAAGACTGCTGCATGCCGCAGGATATCAGTAGTCTTCCATTGATGATTGTGAAGTAATACTACTACTATAGTAGTAGCATGAATAGGCACGTTTACTATAGGTATAAGAGATAATACTACCGTGCTCTTCTTGCTTGGGAAGCTATGCCAAAAGCGCCGCTCCTACACACCCGGATGGGGTTCATCCAGGGCCCCCCACGCAGTAGACCGTGACTTGGTGATACCAATAAATACCTGGCGTACGGAGTCCTGCTCCACTGCAAGGTTAGTTGGCGTACGGAGTCCTGCTCCACTGCAAGGTTAGTTGGCGTACGAAGTCCTGCTCCACTGCAAGGTTAGTTGGCGTACGGAGTCATGCTCCACTGCAAGGTTAGTTGGCGTACAGAGTCCTGCTCCACTGCAAGGTTAGTTGGCGTACCGAGTCCTGCTCCACTGCAAGGTTAGTTGGCGTACCGAGTCCTGCTCCACTGCAAGGTTAGTTGGCGTACGGAGTCCTGCTCCACTGCAAGGTTAGTTGGCGTACGGAGTCCTGCTCCACTGCAAGGTTAGTTGGCGTACGGAGTCCTGCTCCACTGCAAGGTTAGTTGGCGTACAGAGTCCTGCTCCACTGCAAGGTTAGTTGGCGTACAGAGTCCTGCTCCACTGCAAGGTTAGTTGGCGTACAGAGTCCTGCTCCACTGCAAGGTTAGTTGGCGTACAGAGTCCTGCTCCACTGCAAGGTTAGTTGGCGTACGAAGTCCTGCTCCACTGCAAGGTTAGTTGGCGTACGGAGTCCTGCTCCACTGCAAGGTTAGTTGGCGTACGGAGTCCTGCTCCACTGCAAGGTTAGTTGGCGTACCGAGTCCTGCTCCACTGCAAGGTTAGTTGGCGTACGGAGTCCTGCTCCACTGCAAGGTTAGTTGGCGTACAGAGTCCTGCTCCACTGCAAGGTTAGTTGGCGTACGGAGTCCTGCTCCACTGCAAGGTTAGTTGGCGTACAGAGTCCTGCTCCACTGCAAGGTTAGTTGGCGTACGGAGTCCTGCTCCACTGCAAGGTTAGTTGGCGTACAGAGTCCTGCTCCACTGCAAGGTTAGTTGGCGTACGGAGGCCTGCTCCACTGCAAGGTTAGTTGGCGTACAGAGTCCTGCTCCACTGCAAGGTTAGTTGGCGTACAGAGTCCTGCTCCACTGCAAGGTTAGTTGGCGTACAGAGTCCTGCTCCACTGCAAGGTTAGTCGAAACAGCCAGCCCGCACCACGGTATCCTTGCCCTAGATGCTTAGCTGTATATTTATATCTCCAGCTTTATATTCATTTCTCCAACTTTGCATTTATATCTCTGCTACCTTGTCTTTTGGCCATGCAAATCACACTGGAGGTGCGCCGGGCATCGCTGCCATCAGTGCCATGCTGCGGGCCTTGTTGCAGCCACAATTTGTGCTCCCTCGTGCGTGGGCGTAGAGGTGCGAGTATGCACCCCTGCACGGGTGAAAGATGAGGGTGTGCGCACCACCATGACTCCACGCGGTGCATGTGTTACAGAAAACATGGGGTTCTGTGTGGCGGCCCAATGAGGCCTGTGCTATAGTCCCAGCTGCTCACATGCCAGCTACTCACATGCGCATGCTGGTCTCAAAACCCCACTCGCTTCCACATACATGCATACATGCGCACATAATGGTTACCCACTTCTTCATTTACTAGAGCCACTAACTAAAATGCCTGCCCACCCACTTGCTCACTCTGCCACGTGACCAATCACTCATGCACCCATTTCACTTGGTCTATGAATTGATTCCCCCCCCTCCCCCATCTCCTTTCCCCACCATCGATTCCACCATCACCACCACACAGTCAACCACATGTGGCTGCAGCCTGCACGGCAGTTTCGTTTTGGGTTCGATGACATCATCTTCCGCGGCCCATTTTTCCCTGGTTGCGCTGTGTCACTGTGCCGTACACGGTTCCTGGTTGCGCTGTGTCACTGTGCCGTACACGGTTCCTGGTTGCGCTGTGCCACTGTGCCGTACACGGTTCCTGGTTGCGCTGTGTCACTGTGCCGTACACGGTTCCTGGTTGCGCTGTGTCACTGTGCCGTACACGGTTCCTGGTTGCGCTGTGTCGCTGTGCCGTACACGGTTCCTGGTTGCGCTGTGTCGCTGTGCCGTACACGGTTCCTGGTTGCGCTGTGTCGCTGTGCCGTACACGGTTCCTGGTTGCGCTGTGTCACTGTGCCGTACACGGTTCCTGGTTGTGCTGTGTCACTGTGCCGTACACGGTTCCTGTGGGATGCTCCCCAGGGACGTGAGCCACAACATCATATCCGGAACGGTCCCCCGGCTGGACCAGGTTGCGGGTGCCCGAGAAATGTGCGTGCGGCTCATCGCTTGCGGCGCATGCTTGTTGCTGCATGCCTGCGTCCTTCCCCTGGTGTGGGCATTACCGCTTCCCAAGGCATTCCCTATTCATTGTATAGGATGCCATGCTGGTTCAAGCGAACTATGGGCCTTGTGCCGCTGTTGGGAGGACGTAAGAGCTTATTCGTCATGTTAGGCTTCCCTTATCGGACGTGCCACCACTACACTAAAGAGAAATTGTTTGATATCCGGTTGGTACACATGTAATGTAATAGGAATACCGGGCGGCCAGATGAGCAGCCGCTGGCCTAAGTTGTGCCTTACATGTGTCCAAGGGAGACTCATGTGGAGGAATGCATTTTTAGTGGCCAAATTAGAGTACTACTTGGGAGTGGGAAAACTTCAACACTGGATGATAGGGACTACATGCAAGGATCCACCCATACCCACAGCGGAGGCTACCTAAAGATATGCAACTAGAGATCCACGTTTGGTGGTGCAGCGGGCAATCCAGGCACACAACAGTCAGCTGCTGCACGATCCACGGTTCAAAGCAGGGCCCGGCACGATTATTGCTTTGGACCCCACCCCGTGTGGTATCAAGACTTTGATAGGACAAGGCAGGCAGTTTTTGGAATCCCTATGCCCTCTCCAGAGTCTTTGTGTCTGGAGAGTGCCATCGGTGGCTGCATGCATATGCATGGCAGGCTATTGCCAGGCGGCACCTCACTGTGTGGTGATGGATGGTGGTACGCATTCCCCCACTTTGTAGTGATTGCTGGTTCCATTCCCCTGCCAACTCTGTTCTGCCTGCAGATACCTCAACCACAATAAGTTCACAGGTCTCGCGATTCCACGCAAGTGTGACCTATGCAACGGCGCGGCCGTGCCAACTCCAACCAAAATCTTGTACGTTTGGCCCCCTTCCCCCCCCCCCCCCCCCTCCTGCCCCTCATGACTTTCCACTTCGTTGTGCGGCCGCTTTTCGATGATGCATCTTGTGGTTATAGCAAATCTTATTCTCATTGTACAATATGGATTTCATGGGAGCCGCGTCATCCGGGAAGCCACCAGTAGCCACTCTGCGAGGCGTAGTAAGGCATGCTGAGGTAGAAGGCTGGTTTACTGTGCTGGTGCCCAGGACTGCCGTGCCACCCTCGTGCCCTTGCTGGCAACGCCATGGACCCGCCCCAAGGCTGAAGAATATGACTGAGAGAGCGCGTCCCTGAGGCACGGTGCACTCGAGTGTGACGACAGTGCAGGATACGATAAGGCACGATGGTGTCGAGGCCAGGCTCGCAGGAGGGCAGCGCTGAGGCACCAAGTACAGGAAGATGATTGAGGCGGCTAAAACGTTCTTGCTTCTGACTTATTTGAAATCCCAATCGAAAATGATTTCCATCAAAGAAAGATGTTAGGATTGCTTGCTGACGCCCACAGGCTCCTGCTTGCGGATGCAGCGCGGTCAACGACAACCTACTGACGGAGGTGCCGGAGTTCCTCGAGTTCTTTGCTATGACCGTCGAGGAAATGTACGTACTACCCCTGCCATATTTTGCGAATTGCTGGCGGGATCCCATGTTTTGCGGTTTCACCTGTACATGCCCAGCTGCCCACCAGATACCTGTTGTGCTGTACCAGGGTGTTCATCCACTGTTGGAATGGCAAGCATATGCAGCGGGTAGGTGATCTCAGTTATCTCTCAGATTGTTCGCATCCGTAACAACTTCAGGAAGCCCCCTGAGATGAGCTCTAGACCAACAGACTGAAGGTGTCAGAAGGTGTCACTTGTGTGTAAAGTGCAGAAAATTCTTTTCACAGGCAGACACCTCCTTCCCTCTCTCCCTCCCTCGCTCCCTCCCTCGCTCCCTCCCTCCCTCCCTCCCTCCCTCCCTCCCTCGCTCACTCGCTCGCTCGCTTGCTCGCTCGCTCACTCACTCATCTACTCACTCACTCACTCACTCACTCACTCACTCACTCACTCACTCACTCACTCACTCACTCACTCACTCACTCACTCACTCACTCACTCACTCACTCACTCACTCACTCACTCACTCACTCACTCACTCACTCACTCACTCACTCACTCACTCACTCACTCACTCACTCACTCACTCACTCACTCACTCACTCACTCGCTCGCTCCCTACACACACACACACACACACACACATCCATCCATCCATCCATCCATCCATCCATCCATCCATCCGTCCGTCCGTCCGTCCATCCATCCATCCATCCATCCATCCGTCCGTCCGTCCGTCCGTCCGTCCGTCCGTCCGTCCGTCCGTCCGTCCGTCCGTCCGTCCGTCCGTCCGTCCGTCCGTCCGTCCGTCCGTCCGTCCGTCCGTCCGTCCGTCCGTCCGTCCGTCCGTCCGTCCGTCCGTCCGTCCGTCCGTCCGTCCGTCCGTCCGTCCGTCCGTCCGTCCGTCCGTCCGTCCGTCCGTCCGTCCGTCCGTCCGTCCGTCCGTCCGTCCATCCATCCATCCATCCATCCATCCATCCATCCATCCATCCATCCATCCATCCATCCTTCCATCTCTCTCCCCCTTCCCCCCTGCCTCCCTCCCTCCCTCCCTCCCTCCCTCCCTCCCTCCCTCCCTCCCTCCCTCCCTCCCTTCCTTCTTCCTTCCTCTCTCTCTCTCTCTCTCTCTCTCTCTCTCTCTCTCTCTCTCCACACATGCACACACGCACTCACAGAAAATGGATGAAAATTAGCCTACTACAGTATAAGATAAGTCTTAAATGTTGAAAGGTTCCCCTAATTCATTTCACCTCTCCGTGGCCTACCCAACCGGTGGTCGCTTGCCTTCTTGGAACATGCCTTGCCCATGGCCATGCCGGTGGCGCTTGCATTTCGTGTCCGCAGCTACCTGCACAACAACCAGATCACAGGGACCCTGTCGCCCGCCGCCAACTCATTCACGTGCCAATGGTCGCTGCGCACCCTGTGAGTGGGCAAACCAGACGCTGCACCGCGACATGCTAAAGCACACACTGCATCCTGTGCATTGGTGTTCATATGTCAGACATGCGTTTGCATCCTGCAAGTGGGTGGCATGCAGGACACATGGCAGGCGGCTGCTAGCACAGGCCCCGGGTCTCATGGCTCTCCCAGTGAAGGCAGACCACATGTTTTGAAAGCCTAGTCAGCCACAGGCATTCGCATGGGGGTGTGTTTATATGTGGCGCAGGCGCTGCCAAGGCGTGGCAGAACACCCGGGTAATCGCTGTTGTGCATGTGAGCGTGGTCCAGGGGAGCTGGATAGGAAGGGTGTAACGTGCACCCCGCAAGATGTCACCTGTTCACTAAAACGCCCTTTTAGCATCCATGTTGGTGGCATCTGTGCGCTGTAGTGATGTGACGTGCTTGTACTCGTTTGGAAATGCAGGCCTATGCCTGGGGGCATTGGGACGGGCCACAACAGGGTCCTGCAGATTTTGTCCATGCCCCGTTTGGTGGAGGATGGGGTTTTTTTTATCTGTGCATGTGCCAGTGGGCGAGTGATTGGGCAGTGGCAAGGGCACGGGGGCTGCTGGGTTATAAGGCCAGTTTGTTGGGGGGGGGGAGACGAACACCGATGAGTGGGGAAAAAAGGTAGGGAGAAAGAACAGGTGGAAAGGTCGCGAGGAAAGGGGGAACCATCCACTTGGGGTGGGGGACGGGGTGGAGGGGGGGGACCAAAGGGGGTGGCATATCGTGGGCACATTTGTGCTTTATGAGTTCACACTCTAGCATTAATGTAGCATAGTGCTGGCATGAGCGTGAGTGGCACCATGTTTGCTTCAAAGCACAGGAACTGGGACCCTCAGGTGAGGCCCGGTCTACTCAAAATGTTGGAGGGCCCAAAGTCCAAACATGAAAGCTTGGTCGGCGTGAGTCAGCGCATGGAATCCCTTGGAATCTGGCAGCGACGTACGGATTTCACGTTTGACTTTTTCTCCTTGCCCTAGTCCCGTGTAGAAACCCCCATGCTCTTGTTTTTGGAAGAGGGACGGATCCAATCCAAGTCAAGCGCCAATGTGAAGTTAAGCCCAGATTCTTTTAAATCTTCACCCAGATACTTTCAAGATGATCGACTGAAATCAGCCGACATCGCTGAACCTCGCCGGCCTCCATCTCCTTCCCGCCGAATCCCTCCCTCTGGCATCTTCCATGGACGAAGAAACCGTCCTCATGGATCAAGGGCATCAGGATCCTACCGAATGCCAGACGGTTGAGAACAACCGTCAGTTCAACATTGCCGACATCCTGGGCGAATCGGCCGCATCTGACCCAAGAGCCCCCCAACAGCGTGCGGCAGCCATCGTCGCCGGGCAAGCCTTGTTTCTACAAGGCGGCGGGACAATCTGGCCCTCCATTGGAGGAGTCGGCACCGCGACCCTCGCGGTATCGCAGGCTCAGCGGATTGCTCGCCCTCGGGCGTTCGGAACCTGTCTGTGCAGCCTGGTGCTCACGAGTGCGCCCCCATTCAAGGCCCCAGAGGAAATCCGGCTCACGCACACGGTATTGAGAGACACAGTCAGGGGGGCGCTGACTTGCGCCCTTTGGGGCAAGGAGTTCGCCGCGCTTGACGCCCAGGGAGGGCCTAGCTCCTTGTCCGAGCTGTGGGACCTGGTAGCGGACGATATTTACTCCGCCGAGGAGTTCGTCCCCACTATCTCCATAAGTGGCTGTGTGAAGGTAGAGGGCGAGGTGCTCGCGACAGCGTTGGATGCGCCCCACACGCGTCCCGTCCCTATGCTGCGGGACAAGTTCAACACCCTCCGACGGCTCGTGACCAAAGAGAATGTCAACTATACCAAGAGCGGCCAAAACAACACGGACAATCGGCCTAAGTTTGTGAAGGCAGACAGGAGCACCCAGGACGGCAAAGACAACGAGGCGGCAGATGCCACCGTGCGGAAATGGGGACTGTACTGCTGGCTCTATATTGAAGAGCAAAACATGTTGGGTTCCACTACAAAGACGCTCCCAGTAGACGCTGTACGTGAGGTGCTTCCCCCCGCCCCCCCCCAACAATGCCGCTCCCTCCCTCGGACCCACCTCGGACCCAGCACCTCGGGGCAATGGTGCTGCCGACGTCGCAGCACATCCAACAGTGACGGGTGCACAGCGTGCTGTGGCAGCATCCGTTCCTCTACCCACCACCACCAGCGGGTCATCGTTGGATCAGTTCTGGGCAGTCAAGACCGGCATGCTTCTCGGTCGAGCTGAGGCGTCCGACTCCAACGCCTCTACCAGTGCAAAATCCGCCAAGAAGATGGATTTGGACATGCTGGTCAGCGCTGCCCAGGCGGAGGGACTTTCGCAAGCCTACAGGGACAAGACCAACGAACTGATCAACAACATGCTGGTCGACCTCAAATGGGATTAGTAGCACCACATGTGCTTGTAGTGATGGAAATGAGAGAGGTGCCCAAATGGCCGACCAACATAATGACCATGCATGCCGGTGGGGCGGCTTAATTGATGGATCCATGATCGTGTCTGCACACATGCGACACATGCACGCCTACGTGCGGCATGCACGCCCACAGGCAACACGGACAGCATAGGACATATATGAGAGAATCCCGGTGGCGCCAATAATAAATTACCATGCATGACATGCCCACGGGCAACACGGACAGCATAGGAAATATAGGAGAAAATCCCGGTGGCGCCAATCATAAATTACCATGCATGACATGCCCACGGGCAACATCCAAGCATCATGGTGTACATAAAAACGGATTGCGAGGAAAGGTCATATGCCACTTTATTGAGTAATGCATTATAAATTGTGCGTGTGCACACGCATCAAAGAGAACATAAAGCAGTTCCCCACCTCCCCCACTCACCCCCACTCACCCCACTCATAAATTAAAGCAGTTCCCCACCTCCCCCACTCACCCCACTCACCCCACTCATAAATTTAATCATCTACCCACCTCCCTCACTCACCAGACTCATAAATTAAATCAGCTACCCACCTCCCCCACTCACCCCACTCATACATTAAATTAGCTACCCACCTCCCTCACTCACCAGACTCATAAATTAAATCAGCTACCCACCTCCCCCACTCACCCACTCACCAGATTCATTCATTAAATCACCTTTCCGCCTCCCCCACTCACCCCACTCATCCCACTCGTAAATTAAATCAGTTCCCCACGTTCCTCACTCACCCCACTCACCCCACTCATAAATTTAATCAGTTCTCCACCTCCCTCACTCACCCCACTCACCCCACTCGTAAATTAAATCAGTTCTCCACCTCCCTCACTCACCCCACTCATAAATGAAATCAGTTCCCCACCTCCCCCACTCACCCCACTCACCCCACTTATCATTTAAAGCAGTTTCCCACTCATCCCACTCACCCCACTCATCCCACTCACCCCACTCATCCCACCCATAAATTAAATCAGCTCCCCATCTCCCCCACTCACCCCACTCATCCCACTCGTAAAGTAAATCAGCTCCCCACCTCCCCCACTCACCCCACTCATCCCACTCGTAAATTAAATCAGCTCCCCACCTCACTCACTCACCCCACTCATCCCACTCATAAATTTAATCAGCTACCCACCTCCCTCACTCACCAGACTCATAAATTAAATCAGCTACCCACCTCTTCCGCTCACCCCACTCATAAAGCAAATCAGCTCCCCACCTCCCCCACTCACCCCACTCACCCCAAATCACTAGACTCATAAATTAAATCTACCCACTTCCCCCACTCACCCCACTCACGAGATTCATAAATTAAATCACCTTTCCACCTCCCCGACTCATCCCACTCATCCCACTCATAAATTAAAGCAGTTCCCCACCTCCCCCACTCACCCCACTCACCCCACTCATGAATTAAATCAGTTCCCCACCTCCCTCACTCACCCCACTCATAAATTAAATGAGTTCCCCACCTCCCCCACTCACCCCACTCATCCCACTTATAAATTAAAGCAGTTCCCCACCTCCCCCACTCATCCCACTCACCCCACTCGTAAATTAAATCAGTTCCCCACTCATCCCACTCACCCCACTCACCCCCACTCATAAATTAAATCAGCTCCCCACCTCCCCCACTCACCCCATTCACCCCACTCACCCAACTCATAGAGTAAATCAGCTACCCACCTCCCCCACTCACCCCACTCATAAATTAAATCAGCTAGCCACCTCCCTCACTCATCCCACTCACCCCACTCGTAAATAAAATCAGCTCCCCACCTCCCTCACTCACCCCACTCACCCCACTCATAAATAAAATCAGCTCCCCACCTCCCCCACTCACCCCCACTCATGCAACTCATAAATTAAATCAGTTCCCCACCTCCCCCACTCACCCCATTCACCCCACTCACCCAACTCATAGAGTAAATCAGCTACCCACCTCCCCCACTCACCCCCACTCATAAATTAAATCAGCTAGCCACCTCCCTCACTCATCCCACTCACCCCACTCGTAAATAAAATCAGCTCCCCACCTCCCTCACTCACCCCACTCACCCCACTCATAAATAAAATCAGCTCCCCACCTCCCCCACTCACCCCCACTCATGCAACTCATAAATTAAATCAGTTCCCCACCTCCCCCACTCACCCCCACTCACCCCACTTACAAGGTAAATCAGCTACCCACCTCCCCATTGCTCTCCTCGTCACACCAGTAAGTACCACCGTGTTCTGCATGTCAGTCAAAGTTTCGGAAGACGTGACATTGCATGCTTCAGGTAGAGAGTCTTTGATTGATGCATTCTATGCCGGAGCATGTCGTGTGCAAAGCACTGCCGGCTGTCAACACGTGGGGTGCCAAGAATGCGCACGCCTATGCAAAGGACGGATAATAGCGCGCCTTTGCAATTCAGTCCCTGCCTTGGTTGACCTGATGCCGCCCCCTCTTATTGGGCGCAGGGCGGGCATACCCCGCGTCCTTCAATGCGGCACAAAGTTCATCCCTGATTTCCACTGCCCAACGCCTAGGGCGAAGAGGTGGGTGACAGGCTGCTACCCTGCTCTGGAACAAAGGCCTCGTTGCGTCCCCCTCCTGGACATCATCTATGCAAGGGGGGGGTGGCTCGCGCTCCCCGTCTTGTCGGCAGATGTTGTGCACCAACATGATCGCAGACACGAGGTCGACTGCGGACTTGAGGCTCATCTCCAAAGGGCGGCGCAGCGCGCCAAAGGGCCGGGTGAGAATCCAGAAGGCAGGCTCGATGTCGCTGTGAAAGAGGCTGATGTTTTAATTCGCAGAGTCCTTGTCCTTAGTAAGACTCCTGCCAGAGTAGGGGGTGATCAGCCAGGTCCGCAGCGGATATGCTTCATCCGCCACGATGGATTACCCCTTGGGAGGTGGATTCTCTGCGAAGGCGTCGGGGAGACTTGACACCTCAAATGCGACGGGATCATGCGTGCTTCCGCAGGTTTTCATGGACACACCCACGTAAACTTGCAGTCTGAGTCGCAGATCGCCGGGAGACAGAGAGATGGGAACCCCTTTCTGTGACAGTATTGCTGGGGATTGTTCCTGCACTCGGCCGGCCGCGGCTTCTTAATGTCGACAGGTATCCTGTTGAGGGCGCCTATGCACCAGGAAATGACCGGGCATCCTTTCGCCCGAGCGAATCCGGCTCCAACCTTGGTCATCGCGCCCTGCTCGTTGGTCCACGGGAAGTCAAAGGTGTATGTCGCAATTATCCAGAACGTCACCTTGTTGATGCACTTGTACATTGTCGACTTGTGTACGCTGTGGAAGTCCGTGACGTCAACAGGGTGGCCTCCGGCAGCAAAGTGCAGCCACATGCTCAACTGTAACTCTGGCGGCACGGCCCCGCCAGGCGATGCATTGGCCGCCTTGACGGTGTCGACCGCTGGGTACAATGCCACGAGCTGCGCAGCCATCTCCCAGAAGCGCGGCTTCGTCACTTTGTACCAGTTTTTACACTCAGTCCGGATTAGAGAGTCGCAGTGCTGCCCCATGGTGACGCGGATGCGCTTCTTGTCGTCCGCTTTGCCATACACATGCCGTCGCTTACTCGGGCGCTCCTCATCCTCATCGTCCGAGTCCCAGAGGTCTGGGATCTCGTCGTCACATAAATTCGCTAAGTGATTGAGAGTCAGCCAACCCAGGTACGCATCCTCATCATCATAGTTTGGACTACAAAGGCCGGTGCCAAGCTTCGCATCGGCCTTGCCTGGCAGCGACCAGGAGACGCCGAAATTCCCAATATGGGACCTCTCACGCGTTGCTAAGGTGCAGAAAACCTCGCCGCTACATACCTACCCACGTTTAAGATTTCAAACGTATGCCACGCAAGCGGTGTCTACTAGCATCGGGCCAGGTCTGGCTATGAGTTTCCTCTTTGGGTTCAAGGGGAAAACCAAGTTCTTTGGGGAGGCCTCCCCGAGAGAATTTTGCGCCTAAACCCGGGCCAAAAAGGTAAGTTAGGTGCGGGCCGAAAAGACGATTCTAGGATTCCGAACTCTCTGCTTGCTGATACAGATAGACCGATTCCGTCGGCCCTCGCATCTGCTGCTTGACCCGCTCCAACTTTCACTTTTTTTTCCGTGTAGACCAGGCCTGAGTGTTAAATGTGGGATGGAACTGAGGCCAAAGCCGTTTTTCAAGTCTTCATGGTAGATGGTGCATGGGGGTGTACACTAGGGCTCGGTGCTGGATGAGTTTTGGCAAGTGGTAATGTTACCACTGTTTCTGTCCGCAATAACCCCCAACATGCCATCTCACAAGGCCAAGCTGTCACGACCCCTATTTCTGAATCGCATGCCAGTCACCTGGACGTAGCTTAGGCATCCTTCACACGCAGACGAGCCCAGGCTTTTCCTGGCAGCATGGCCAGTGCTGCCTGTGATCGCACATGCGGAGAGGTGTGTGCTCCTTAGCCTGTGCACGGCTTCAATTGGACTACCAACCCCTTGCTGCCCTCACCGTTGTGAGCTGCTTCCTCACGCCGCCCTGCAGGGACATGAGCAACAACCTCCTCAGCGGGTATCTGCCCAACCACCTGAACCTCGACCTCGAGAAAGTGTGAGTGCGCGACCTCGGTCGGCGCGTGAAACTTTGGCTAGTGCGCTGCTAACAGAGACTGGCAGTGCTGCTGTGTTTACCGTGGCGCATGAAGCCTGCATCCCTGAATTCTTCACAGTAACTGATGTTCTGTTGGCAGGATTGCTGGTGGCATTGTTGCCGCCATCTTATGGTCTGGCGATGCCGGGGCGGGGCGTCGGTCATCCTTGCTCTCGAAATGGTATATATTTAGGCGTGATCACGTAGGGTTGAGGGGTTCACTGGAGTACCTGCTGACAAGAATGAACCGTGCATGCTGGGTAAGGTATGATGCGTTATGCACCGTTCCCGACACACTCTGTTCCTGTAGGTGCGTACGCACCATACCTGCTGTACCATCGCCTGCCCACACATGCTGCCACATCCGTGCCCTCATAGACATGCTCGTGTTCGACCTTGTGCTGAAGGCGCCCTGGTAACCCCACGGGGAAGTTCCTTGGTCAGCGGTGGGTGTGGCCCGACGGAAAGGGCGCGGCGCCTGCAGGGCGGTGCACTGTTTTTCTCCAAATGGACAAAATTCATGTTTGGTGATGCACTGTTTCTCTTACCAGATGGATCAAGTGCATGCACCTGCACTCTATAGTTCCAGGCATTAGCTCAAGTCTGTCCTCCTGCTGTGACCCTCCCGCCACCTCTTTCTCAGCACCCCCTCTGTCTCCCCCTTCCCCCTCTCCCCCAGTCTTTCTCCTTTTCCCCAAGCCACACATTCGTTGACTCCATACGCACTCATCGTCCCACCTTACCTGCATTTCTGGTGCCTGCTTCCTTTCCCCTGTTGCACCGTGACAGCTCGTTTGCACAGAACCGGTTCTCTGGAACCGTCCCCTTCGCGTATGGCCTCGGCTCCATCGCAGAGATGTAAGTGTGCGACCATCCCTTGTTTGTGAGTGCTGGCCGCCCCTGCCTTGTGTGGATGCGGGTGTAAGTTGTGGTTCAAGTGGATGGGGTCGGCCCTACCTTGTCCATGTACGAAAGGAATGAGCAACGTGCGGGCTCATGCAACGAACCCAGCCACCGGTGGCACATCACGCGACCCTTCACCGGTTGCACCACACTAACCCAAGCACTTCATGCACCCGTGCAAACGCGCGCACCCATGAATGCTCTCTCTTTTCCCCTCGTGTCACAGCAGCTGTCAAGTCTTCCCCTTTGCCTCTTTCCCTTAATCTCATTGCCTTGTTTGGTTTTGCCCCCGTTCGGCTTTCCATGGTCCTGTCCCAAGTCCTCCAAGTCGGCCCTCCTTCTCTCCCTGCCACCTTCTCTGCCTTTCCACCTCTCTCGCCTTCCCCGTGGTGTTTGGTGTACCTTGTGGCACTGAAAACGTCCTTGGGGCACTGCCCAGTGTAACCCACGGTGCATTGATCGATGGCAACTATGCCATGTTACTTCCTGCATGGATAATAGTCATCCTGTGCTTCCTTGGATGACTCGGGACGTTTGTGACAACACAGAGTAGGCGTTGCTAGTAGACGAGTTTAAAGTACATTTTGACCGTGGAAGTTGACAGGTCACCACCATCTCGTGCGCATGTGCCCGCGATGGTGACATAAGTTGGCAGGGCTCACGAGACACGCATCAGGCGCTCATCAGTCACTGCATGGAAATGCGTATGCTTCCCGCAATAGTCACCGGTCACTGGTCAAAATATGCGCATGTCTGTCCGCCTCCCCTCCCTTCCTCGCCACATCATCAGCTACGTCGACAACAATCAGCTCTCGGGCTCGCTGCCGCTGGCCGTCCCGGGCGTGCATCCGGACATCTCGTTCGTCTGCCAGTCCCTTATCGGCGGCGCGAGGAGGAAGCTCGCGCAAACGGATCCCCTGTTCGCGGCCCTGCGCAGAGCGTGCGTGCCACCCCTGAGCACACCTGAGCACGCCAGCGCCCCTGCCTGGGCGAAATGGATTCATAGCAGGATAAGCAAATGATACAATATTTCTATATGTTTGTTATTTAACATACTATGTATTCATATATGATACCAGTATGACAGTAGTACTTGTTTATTTCCCGTGAGCTGCCATGCCAGCGTAGTGTGGGCAACAGCGTCTTGCAGCCCACCACTGTGCCACTGGCTTGTGGGGGGGCAGGTGGAGGAGGCAGGTGGAGGGGGAGCAGCCTGAGCACGTGGTGGTGCTTCATGTTCCTTTATGTCGACCGCGTTTTCCGCTCATGGTTCAATTAGTTTGATTTCAGCCTCATAGATGCTGTGGAAGTTTCACGAGTGGCCACTGTCCCCTGGGCATATGTGGCCCTAATAGTGTGCAGGCAAGCTATCTCTATCTGGCATCCGCAGGTATGAATGGGCCTGCCGTGCATCGCGCCTCTCCTCCCTCTCTTGTGCGCATCCACTGTGTCTACCCCTGTTGGATGAAAAGTGAGTTCTGGCGCATCCACTGTGTCTACCCTTGTTGGATGAAAAGTGAGTTCTGGCGCATCCACTGTGTCTACCCCTGTTGGATGAAAAGTGAGTTCTGGCGCATCCACTGTGTCTACCCCTGTTGGATGAAAAGTGAGTTCTGGCGCATCCACTGTGTCTACCCTTGTTGGATGAAAAGTGAGTTCTGGCGCATCCACTGTGTCTACCCCTGTTGGATGAAAAGTGAGTTCTGGCGCATCCACTGTGTCTACCCTTGTTGGATGAAAAGTGAGTTCTGGCGCATTCACTGTGTCTACCCTTGTTGGATGAAAAGTGAGTTCTGGCGCATCCACTGTGTCTACCCTTGTTGGATGAAAAGTGAGTTCTGGCGCATCCACTGTGTCTACCCTTGTTGGATGAAAAGTGAGTTCTGGCGCATCCACTGTGTCTACCCTTGTTGGATGAAAAGTGAGTTCTGGCGCATTCACTGTGTCTACCCTTGTTGGATGAAAAGTGAGTTCTGGCACATCCACTGTGTCTACCCTTGTTGGATGAAAAGTGAGTTCTGGCGCATCCACTGTGTCTACCCCTGTTGGATGAAAAGTGAGTTCTGGCGCATCCACTGTGTCTACCCTTGTTGGATGAAAAGTGAGTTCTGGCGCATCCACTGTGTCTACCCTTGTTGGATGAAAAGTGAGTTCTGGCGCATCCACTGTGTCTACCCTTGTTGGATGAAAAGTGAGTTCTGGCGCATCCACTGTGTCTACCCTTGTTGGATGAAAAGTGAGTTCTGGCGCATCCACTGTGTCTACCCCTGTTGGATGAAAAGTGAGTTCTGGCGCATCCACTGTGTCTACCCTTGTTGGATGAAAAGTGAGTTCTGGCGCATCCACTGTGTCTACCCTTGTTGGATGAAAAGTGAGTTCTGGCGCATCCACTGTGTCTACCCCTGTTGGATGAAAAGTGAGTTCTGGCGCATTCACTGTGTCTACCCTTGTTGGATGAAAAGTGAGTTCTGGCCTTTCCCAGTGGTCACATCCTGTTTAGATGTGAGGATAGTAAATGATTTCGATGACCTAGGACACCATAGCAGCTTCATTTCTTAACACGTTTACAGGCACTATCTGATTATATGTGACGTAAACTGTCTACCATAAAGACAGTTTACCGAACGCAGTCCATATTGTATTGACTCTTGGCGCGTCGCCCTGCTGGGTTGCCATCCCACGCTGCCATGGCCATCCCGCGCTGCCATGGCCATCCCACGCTGCCATTGCAATTGCATGCTGCCTCCCCAACACCGTGACGGCGTGTCACCACCAGCCACTTCCACGAGAACCTGATCGACACCTTTGACATCGACTTTATTCTGACGTCCGCGCCGGAGCTGGAGGAGCTCAAAGTGGACAACAACCAGATCGCGTCCAACCTCAACTACGGGGTGCCGTATGCCGGCAACCCCCGCAAGCTGCGGACGCTGCACCTGCACAATAACCAGTTCACGGGCCTGCTGCAGTCACTCCTGTGGGAGTGGTTCCCCAGCCTGGAGGAGTTGCACCTGCACCATAACAGCTTCATTGGCACCATCCCATTTGAGATGGGACAGTTCCTCACCTCGCTCCAGCGGTTCTCCCTCTCGGGCAACCAGCTCATGGGTACGCGGGGGGGAAGTCGATTCCAGGACAGCAAGGGGGGGAAGGGAGGGGGGGGCCCAACGGAAACTTAGATACTTTTTAGCCCACAGGGGAGGGGGGGAAGGGGGGGAAGGGGGGGAAGGGCGGGGGGGCACTATCTTTACAACTACTTTGCGAGTACATCTATGTATACTAAATCTTCTGTTGTGAGCGTGCCTGTGGGGTTGTCATGGCCTTGCCAGTGCCATTGCACTCATGGCCAATTGTATTGCTCGCTTTTGCCCCTGTTGAACCTGCCAAAGAGGGTACCCCTAGGCTGATCCTGCGTCCGCCGTGCTGGGGCCTCTCGCCTGCGGTCCTGGCTGCCTCATTCCCATTATAGCCATTTCTTTGGGTTGTGTCCTGTCCACCTGCGTACACAGATGCACGTGATTTGCTGATGTACCCATTGTGGGGTTTATATGCATTGTGGTCGTGTCACCTCTAGCAGTTGTGGGTTGCCTGGTAGCTGCATGTGTGCTGTGAGGTGTGCGCATGCCAACTGGTTCAGAGAGTGGCTAGTTAGCTACCAGGCAAGCCCCAGGGGATCATCTGCTGGTTATACAGGGAAAGCCCTGGTGTGTGGCACACCTGCTTCCCACATGCTCACATGATCATAGCAGTCTGCTTGATGTTACTCACGTGTGCTTTATAACTTGGCACTTATACTGAACCTGCAGTATGCTTGATATTACTCGTGAGTGTTTTATACAACATGGCACTTGGTACAGAATGTCATAACCTGCTTTATTCATGGATATAGGAGTAGTATTTTATTTCAAGTAAAACTGAGATCCTATGTTTCCTCGGCTCCCGTGCTTCTCTTTCCCTTGTGATATCATTCCCGCAGGCACCATTCCCCCGCAGCTGTCGCGTCTATCGTCCCTTACCAAGCTCCGCCTGTCCTCGGACCGCCTCACGGGCACGATCCCGCCCGAGCTGGGCCAGCTGCAGCGCCTGCTCACTCTCGATGTCTCCCACAACCCGCTGCTCACCGGTTGCGTGCCAGAGTTATACCTAGTGGCCGCGCTGGTCTCGACGTCAGGAACCGGTCTCACGGGCACCTGCTCCGACGATGTCGTTCCGCCGATTCTCGAGTGCCCCCAACCGATTGACTCAGTTGAGTGCCCCCAACCGATTAGCGTTGACGTCAACCCGTCGTTCAAGGGGATTGACTGCGACCAAACGGGCGTGTACGCCCCCTACGGGACGGGCTGCCCCGCGGCCGCACTGGCGTTCCTCACGCCGACCATCACAGACAACAGCGGCGTGTACGTGGTCTCCTTCACGCCCACGAGCTTCCCCAAGGACGTGACGACGACGGTCACGTGGGTGGCCACGGACAGCGCAGGCAACAATGCGACGTGCAGCAGCCAGCTGCGCCCGGCCTCTCGCGCGCAGCTGGTGGCGATCGAAGTCACGCAGTCGGTGCAGGACTGGCAGCACAACGTGCCGCTGGTCGCGGGCAAGAGCACCATGGTCCGCGCTTTTGTCCAGATGGCGGACGATGACGTGAGGGAGGCGCAGCTGTTGCTCAACGGGTACCTCAGCGCCTACCGTGCGGACGGCACGCCGCTCGACCCAATCGCAAAGGTCAACCTGGAAAGGTGTGTGGACTGGGAAATGTGCGTGGGCTTGGAGGGGTAGGTAGGCCCTCAAAAGTTGGATATCTGGATTTTTTCAGGTGGTGTGCCCTGGACATGATGATGTGTGCAGCATGCCTTTCGGCGGATGCTGGTTTCCTTGCTGGACGTGCTGCCAGTTTGGTTGCCCGCCTTTTGTCAGATGGGTTGCTGGGCTGCACTGCCTTACCATTCCCACCTCTACCTTCCTGCTTTGTCTGCTTCTCAAACGGGGCATCCGTTCCCATGTACCCTCGCAACTCGTGCTTGCATCGTGGCCACAACTCGCTGAACGGGCCCCTGTTGCACATTGCTTGTGCCAAGGGCCACTGCTGCTTATGCATGGGCACTGCCCACCCACCTCTGCTGGCATGCGCACTGCACGTGTCTACCTCAGCATGGCTGGCCGCAATTCAAGGCAAAGACCTGCCCTTTCATTTCTTGCCCTCACCACCCCCCGCGCGGATTTTGCTAAAGTCTCAGCATTCCCTCCACGGGCCGTACTCACCACCGCCTTTTGCAGCGTTTTCAACATCTCAAAACCTTATTTATCTACAATCATCGCTAACCACTCGTGCCATTGTATCGAGGCTGTCTTACTACCATGGTCCCCTTGTCCCATCACAGCTCTCTCTGCATAACATATTACACCCATGCTACGCATTACAGGCTTACTATGAATGCCTCCTCATCCCCATCCTTCAAAGCATGGTCTCCCGATTGTCTCCTTGCTCCCTGTGCATCACCATGCAGCTGTATGCAAACTGCACTCTTTTACTATATGTGTGTGTTCTCCCCTTCTTTTCATAATACTGTGGGTATGCATTCGGACCGCCAAACCAGCTCGCTCCGCATCACCAAGCTCATCCGCGCTGGCCGGGGCTTCATCCGCGGCTCCTTCAACTTTTTGCTGCCGCTCATGTGGGTGGCCGCGGGCGAGCTCACGCTGTGCTTTGTGGCGGCACCGTCGGACGAGTTTGTCGGCATGAGCCCCGTGCAGTGCATGGAGCAGGACGAGGTGAGCGGCGCTACAGCGTAGGCGCCTCTTTCGGGCAACTACTCAAACTTCTACTTAGGCACATCTACTTAGGCATTCCCTTGGCATCTTCTTAGGCACCCTCTTGGCATCTACTTAGGCACCCCATTTGGCATCTACTTAGGCACATCTACTTAGGCATCCCCTTTGGCATCCCTTTGGCATCTACCCGGGGAGCTCCCCTAGCATCTCCTTTTAGGCATCCACATCTTTTTAGGCATGTAGTTAGGCACCTCCTTAGGCATCCACTTATCCATTTCCCTGGGTAGCTTCAGGCGTAAGCAAGGATGATGGGGGGCGCTGATATGTGCGCGGAGTATCACAGGGACATGCATCCCTAGTACACTTGCACAGTCAAGGATTGCGGGGGGGGGGAGAATGGATGAAGGAAAACTGGTCGGAAGGTTGTCGGTTTTTGTGCTTGCGGAAATAACAAGTAGGAACCACAGGGCTGGCCGGAGCATGGTGGGTCTTTCACCGCCTACCATGCACGTGCGCAACCTGCCAGCCTGCATTCCTAGAACCGAAATACTTACGGCTTCCACGCGCCCGAAAGGCAAGCATGTGCATACTGTCCCTTGGACGCCTTGCCCATCAAAGCACATCTGATTAGTCAGACACAAAAGGTAACGCGCAGCAAAGCTGCGTCTGCATAGCATAGCTGCGGCATGTTCCGTTTTGATGCTTGCTGCCGGACATTGCTCGCCGACGCCTGACATCGCTTACTGGGCGACCTTTTGTGGGACCCTGTGTTTGGACCGCGCCTTGTTCCTATATCTACCCCGTGCCTCTACGTGCCATATGCCTGTGCGCGCCAATGATGTGCCTGCACATGGCCGGTGCCTGTACGTCGCCTGGCCATGCCGACCAGGTGGCGGATTGCTGCATCACCGTCACCTTCAATGAGATGAACAAACCCTGCTTCCGCTTCATCAAGGTGAGGGAACAAGTGTTGCTGGTGCTTGAGGCGACTGGTGCAGGCGACTGCTTGGCCATGCGATGCGTAGCGGATGAGGTAGCTACTGGGTCCAATCAGGTCTCTCATCAATTGGTCTCTATACCATGTGTCCAGGGGCCATCTGGGAGAGAGATGTTTGTGCACGCCTAGGTTATGGGCATATTTGCTACTTATGGGCATGCCTAGGCCCCTATATATCACAAGTATTTGTGCACGGCTACCGAGCATGCCTGAAATCCTGATTATCATGCGTTTTTGTAGGATGCGTCTGTAGCCAGATGTGGCGCTAATACCGCCCTACCCATGCACTAGCCAGGTACAGTGGAAAGGGGGCTCAATCTGGCCTGGGATATGCGCAATCATGACGCTTTCCCTCATCCCCATCTACCCTTTCCCCCACCCCTAACTCCCCTTTCTCCCACCCCTAACTCCCCTTTCCCCCACTGATACACCCCCTTCCCCCACCCATACCTCCCAATCCCAACACCCCCCGACTCATCCCCCTCATCCCCCTCATCCCCCTCATCCCCATCTACCCTTTCCCCCACCCCTAACTCCCCTTTCTCCCACCCCTAACTCCCCTTTCCCCCACTGATACACCCCCTTCCCCCACCCATACCTCCCAATCCCAACACCCCCGACTCATCCCCCTCATCCCCCTCATCCCCCTCATCCCCATCCCCCTTTCCCCCCCCCCTAACTCCCCTTTCCCCCACCCCTAACTCCCCTTTCCCCACTGATACACCCCCTTTCCCCACCCATACCTCCCAATCCCAACACCCCCCAACTCCTCCCCCACGCCTACCCCTGCAGGTGATATACAAGGACGAGCAGAACGTGCAGCGTCTCGTATCCACCCCCACGCTCCACGAGCAGTGGCGCCGCTTCCGCTCCATGCTGCCCATCCCGGCCAATAGCATTGCCGACTTTCGCCAGTTTGACTTTGTCTACAGCTCGCGGCCACCGCTGCGCATGGTCAATAATGCTCTGGACGCCACGCGCGTGATCGACAACCTCAGCCAGCGGTGCTGGTACATCGGCGTGCTGAGAGGTACAGCTTTTTTCAGCAAGCCAGCCTAAAACGCGTCACGGCGCAAGTTGCCTAGATGGCTTAACAGGCACTGCTGTCACGTTGGTGTGCCGAGAGGTAGCGTTGGTAGCAGTTAGGTTGTAAAGGCTCGTACCTCGTGAAATAACTGGTAGGATAGACGCAGGGTATCCCAGCTTGCTGACCTTTCTGGCGACAGAAGATGCGTGGCAGCTTGCGGCAGATGATTTAGGCTGTTGGGGCCTTTACTTAAGCTTCAAGTTGTTGGGGTGGTTTGACCCCGACCCGGAGGGACAGCGACCAGCTGTTCTGCCACCTGGGGGTCCTTATCCCGTCTCTGCCCATGCCATGCCAGTTGCTATGCCCGTCACAGCACCAGGGCCCTCTCAGGCGACTCCAGATAATGCAGCGGGGCAATACTCATCTGGCCCTCTGCCCACGGAAACATTTCCTTTGTGCAAAAATTCCATCTTCATCTTTCCCACTTGATATAAATTTAGGGATAAGCTTTCTATGCTTGTAAGCATGTTCGTTGCAAGCTCCTTTTCTGTAGGCTTCTTGTATCTCATGTTTAATCCCTTGTCCATTGCAACCCCATTATGACGTGTGTCCTGTGTGAACCTATTGACTATTTACTCGCACATCATCTGACCTCGCTCGGGTGACCACCCGGTGCCACCGTTGGCGAGCCGCGATGCAGGCATCGGCGGAGGGCTTGCTGAGCTGAATGGAGAGACAGCGGCCTATTATGCTGGCGCCACGGAAGGGTCCTACTCGTGCAGGTATGTGCCCTTGCCGCTTTCATTGTATTCCTTAGCCACGCTTCTCTGTGTTCCCTTGTGGCACCACTTGGGCTGCCCAGCTGGCACATGGGCACCGAAATAGATCCCCAAATACGTTGCCTTTGTCACTCATCATACACTGTACGGAAGCTGAGTTAGCCATATAGTAGGCCTTGCAATGAGACTCGTCGGGCCTGGCCATCAAGCCTGGCACACCTTGATCTGGCTGTTCAGGGCTTGAGACCAGGATGTAGGGCGTACACAACACCAGGAACCGCCTCCTGACACTAGGGGCAAACGCACCTTATTCCATGTCTGAGGTGGTAGATAGACTCACCTGATCGGAGGTGGAAGCAGTTGAAATTGTGATGGGTAGGGGTACTGGGGGTCACAATGTTCTCCCTTATTAATCATAGTAGTACTTGAAAAGTCAACTATACAGTCCTTACATTCGTTGCGTTTCGCCATCCCGTGAGTGCCGGGTGAGGCATCAAGCGTGGCACATCATCAACTCGCCTTGCCTTCCTTTGTAACTGGTTCTTCTTTTGTTCTGTGCTACTGGCTCTCCCTTTGTCTCCCTTTCTTTACGATTGTTTCCACGGTCATCCCCCTCCCCAGCTACGAGCGCAATCGTGGTGTTCACGAGTTCCTTCATAATTTGGGGATTGAACACGCACGCCAAGGTGGGCGCCATGTGTTTGTCTCAAGGGTGATGCCATGAATGATTGTTATTACTCATTGTGTCATCATGTTAGCTTCGTGGCCGCTGAGGTTGGTGGTCGGTACCTTTTCCTCAAACTGTTGACTGGGATGACCGTCACATTGTTTCACGCGTGCCAAATGGGCACGGACGTGCATGAGCACTTGTGGAATGATCCAATGATTGGTAGTAAATCGTTTAAAAGTATATCACTTGGAATATCATGGTAGGGGGCAGTCACCAAGGGATGTCCTGGCATTTATTAATGAGAGTGGTAATTCAAAGCATGCCTTGGTAAAATGACGTGTCATGATTGCTGTGGTCTCCTCTTTACACGTCATGCAGTCCAGTTGGACCTGCACCTTGGGTGCCCGGTAGGAATTTTTTTCCTGCGGCCCGCCCACCCACGGCGCAATAGAAATAAACGTCACAGGAAACCCCAGATCATGGAGCAACGACAGACGATTCACGTCACCGTGCTAATTATGCGCTGTGATAATTATGCAAGACCTGGTGCACGCTTGTGTGTACTCGCTCGCAGGCAACGTGACGGCGTGCAGCGCTATTGAGAACCTGGAGGGTGATCAGTTCCCCTTTCTGGAGGCACTCAACGGCAACACCAGCATCATCCGCGCCACACTGGGGCCCCTTGGGGACCCCCTGACGGAGGTGTTTGGCACGGACCCCCAGCTGGCGGCCACGGGCGCGCCGTCCATCCTCGCCTTCTCGTCGCCGCGCTTCGTGTTTGCGCTCATGAGCTACTGCCAGCCACTTAACTTCTTCGGCTGCCAGGCGCGCTGGATCGACCGCAATACCTACACAAGCGTGAGTGGTGTTTTGGGGGGGTTAGAGTGTTTAGCTTTTGCCTGGTAGTCAGTAATGTCTAGTAGAGTATGCATAATCTTCAGAAAATGCCCATTAAACACTAACCTTCAGTACAGTAGGGCATCCACCTTGTGACCGCATACCCTGGATGGATAGCAAGAACCCCTTTATGGACCGCGGCACCAGCCCAGTGACACAGTTGACAAGATTGACCCAATTTGCCCCATTAACCTACCCCCATAAATCTGTCACAATGTAACCCATCTATCCCATCAGCCCAGTAGACACTATTGATTTGCTTGACCTGGTCGCCCCGATTACCTGGTTGGCTGAATGGGCATGATTTCACCCAATTGAGCTGATTGGTCGTGCTTACCCAATTAACTCGGTTGACCCTATCGACCCATCAACCAGAGCTGGCTGTGTTAACCGCATCGTCCAGAATCCCCTGCATTCCCAACCCACCCGCGGTTCCTGCCTTGCACGTACCATCGCACAGGCACTGGCCATCATTAATGAGCGCGCGCCGACAGGCCCGCAGCCGCTGGGCGCGGACACACCCGCCAACATCACCCATGTTCCGCGGTTCCATCGAGATATCTGATGAAGGCTACGACGTTACCCTGGGGCCCCTGCTGCAGGTAAGCTCTTCTTTCAATTCTCCTCTGGTTTTCATTTCCTTTTTTTATGATTCATTCTCGTTTGATCCATTTTTGTTCTCTTTTGGTTGTTCTTAATTATTTTTTCCCCTTTTGTTTTAGATTTGAACACGCAGAACGGGGTTCTGCAGCTGTCGTTGTAGAATATGTGGATGCAGGATTTTGGCTGCTGATGCTTGACACCCGCGTGGCTGTGTTGGAGTTGCAGTTGAGGCAGCTGTGCTGACACAAGTGCTGTGCTGTGGACAACACCCTGTGTATACCTGGTGCCATGTGTGCATGATCTTGCTAGTCCCTATGCCATGACAGCAGCTTCATGGTGGTGGTATAGTAGGGTGACACGGGTTGCAACGCCTGGGAATGTCATGGTCTGCTGTGGTGGCTATCATGGAGCGCATCATGGATGGTGGATCATCCGCTGGCTTGTTTCCACCATGCCCAGGCCTGCAGTATTATCCATTCAAAGGATGTCAGTAGTGCAGTAAAATGCATTTTCTTTGCATTCCGTTTGCTGCAGTAAATAGCATTTTTTTTTCTCTGCAGTCGTCTGCATACTGCAATGTCTGTTTATTCGCACACTTCTACCCTGTACAGAATACCTCAAGATGTCTATTTATGAAGTGCCTGCCGGCGCACGTCCCTGAGCATCATGGCAATGCCTGTGGCTGTCCACCAGATGCTCCCCTGCACAGTCTACACTATCACACGCGGCCACCACAAATGCGTCTAAGAAAATGTCATGAGAAATCAGCCGTGCCTCTTCTGTTCTCACTCTTCTGTCTTTCCCCTAGCAGATCCATGACAAGGGCTCTCTTTGTCGACTCTATATGAAATCTCGATTTTTTGGTCCCACCTCGATTTAGTATTTGGCCCCTCCTGTTCTATTTTCTCTGCAAACCTTCCCATCTTCTAAATTTCGCCATCCCTTGCCTTTAACTTGGTATTGGACTAATGGCATTTCTTCCCCGCAGGTGTGCACCACTGCGGACACGCTGGGCAAGACCAACGGCAAGCCCACCGACTTCAGCATGCAGGTCCTCCAGGGCACCACCGTGGTGCTTGATGTGCCCATCCTGGACAGCACGCCAACCGCTGACCTCATCAACTGCACAGACATGTCGGACCCAAATTGCGCCACCGCCGGTGGGGGCACCGCATATGGCGACTTCTCCAACGTGCCATTGACTGGCTGCGGTTTCTGCTTCGGCAGTTTCGACCTCTTCACCTCCTTTTCTTTTGACCTGCTGCCCATGTTCAGCTTTGATGCCTTCCCAACATACTCGTTCGACTTCATCCCCCAGTTCAGCTTTGACGGCTACCCATACTTCTCCTTCGACAGCAGTGTCTTTCTTCTCTTCGATGGCTGGCCCTCGTTCAGCTTCGACGGTGCCAACTTGCCCAACAGCAACGTTTCAGTGAATGGGAACAATTTCGTGGTTGCTGACTTCCAAGGATTCTTCGAGGAGATTGCAGCCAACTACTCGGATTTCCAGGGCGTGTCCCAGGGACTCGCAGGGGGCGGCGTCCGCACCGTGGATTTCAAGATCGTCCAGCAGACCAACCAAGCGTATCTCCCTACCGACAACCAACCGCTTCCGCAGCCTGTCACACTCCAGTTCATGTTCGATCTCATTTCACAGCCAGACGACCATTGCCAGTTTTACACTCTCGGACAACCCCCCCGTTATCGATTCCCTCACCCAGGATCCTGCGGGGGATGTCACCACAGAGACAGAGGCGAGTCCCTTGGGGGAGGGGGAGGGGGGGGGGAAGGGGGTACAAATCATTAATACAGGCTGGTTAGGCCAAAAGGGTCAAAATTGTGTCAGGTGGCCTTAACTTTTGAAATACTTTTCCAAAAATACCGCAAAATATATCAAAATTCATGGGAAAATATTTTTAAAACATCTACGTTGAGAAAATGCCACTTTTGCTGACCAAACTAGGGCTAAACAAGCATATTGTGCTTCCCCTGCTTAAGTTAACATGGAGACAAGCCCACAGCTCCAGCCAATAGTGTGGCAGGTCAAAAAAATCTGGAAAAATATTCATCAAATCAGAAATCAGAAATAAGAAATAAGTTCCTGCGGGACAAGGAGAAGATTCCCATGAATCTGGCAGTTATTCACAAAGTAAGGATATAGCTGGCAGTTACAGCCAATGAACTAAAGCTGGACATAACTTGACTTCCTGAACAATCTACTTGGAATCTCAAGGATCCGAGACCACTTTTGCCAAGCAGTTTTTCATGCCAGATTCAACTGCTGAGAGGGCGGCCGCAAAATATACCGGCTTGTCAGGTAGAAATCCGTATGTTCCTTGCAGAAATCTGATTTGTTGAGTCAAAGCTGCTACAACTACTAGTAGATATATTTTTTTCTGACAGCCCCTTCAGCAGTTGCATCCGTCATGAAAAACTGCCTAGGAGATGTGTTTTCAGAATCTCGAGATTCGGTCACTATAGTCCAGGAAATCATGCTGACACTAAAAGGGTCACTATAGCCTAACCAGCCTGTAATGATGGGAAGGCATCAACTAGAGAAATCATTTCTTTTACTGTTTGCATCAATTTCAGCAAGCTGTTTGGTTTGGTTGTTACGTTGAGCAAGCTTTTTGTTTTTCTTGCTATTTCTGTCTTTCTTTCTGGTCTTTATAAAGTTGCCAGTCTTTTAACGTAATTAGCTTGATAGTCGCCATCCTTGATTCTAGCTATAATTCACCCACAGTTTTATGGGAACCGGAAGGGTAAGCGAGGGAACGCATTAGAGGGGAGAATGGGGAGGGGGGGGCCAATTGTTTTACTTGTGGAGTTACTTAGCTAGGCTGATATCCAGGCTGATTTTCTTAACATAGTTGCACAGGATCATCTTGCATTTGACGTTTAGTCCTTCCTACAACCCAAGGAGCATTGTCATCACAGCCAGCAAAATCACTTTTTCTTGCCTTGTACGTGCAGGCAACCGTGTATTTTGTTCATGGGCACCAACAGTGAACTACGCACCAGCTCTTTGCAGGCGTCAGCGTAATCTATTCACAGCGTATGGCCCGCTGGCTCGCCATTAGGGACACCTGGCATTAACGACTGGATCTGTTTCCCGTGTGATGAGTGACACAGTCAACGGGAAATCAATCGCAACAATTGAAATGGTATCTACTTGTGGGCATAGTGCCTGTTTGTAAAGCCTGTTTGCGGTAGCCTGTTGCCCAAGTGTGCAAGACCCCAGCACCAAAAAAAATTCCCATTCTGCCCTTTGCTGCCAAGCCAGTCCGGTTGCCCCTCATCTGCCTCTCTTCCAGCCGTCCTTTCCCTCCCACCAACCACCCTACTAGCTACGCCGGGTGACCACGCACCCACCTACCTACAATCCCACGCGCCCTGGTCATCCTAAACCCGAAACTTTGTACCGAAACCTATGCCCTCAACCCCTGCATCCCTCATCAAGTCTTTGTTGTTTACAGTTCGGCTTAGAATGAAAATGGCTACCCCTGATGACCCTGCGCAGGTGGCCCTGTGCTTCATGATCTCCGATGCGGATGCTGACCACGACGATCCAGTACTGCCCTGACTTCTATGTCGCCGAGCTGTGTAACTGCGAGATATTTACGCTGGACCACGTAGACTCAGACACGACTGACAACACGACCCCGCGCCAGGTTTGCGTGACGTACGCCAAGAGCAAGCTGCGCGCGACCGACGGAGCGCGTTTCCGTGTGTACGTCTCTGACGGCCTGCGGAGCACCGACGCGCTCACGGAGGTCTTCGCGGTGTCCAACAACGCGCCCGAGGTTCAGGTCGTGTTCCCGACTAACGGCACCTACTCCGTCTTTGTCGACAACTCCCTCTACCTCCAAGGTGCATGGGTGGCAAAAGTGTTTTCTACTTCCTCGGAAGGTGTGTGCTTTACAACTTCGTCTACCTCCAAGGTGGGTGGGAACAAACACCCCTTTTTGTTTAGTCCTTAGTGTGGATGGTATGCTACTTGTCTTCCTCTTTTAGTGGGTGGTGTACATCTCTGTCTACCTCAAGTGGCGTGGCACTAATCTCTTTTCTTTCCTCTGAGTGTTAGTTAATCTCCTGAGGTGGGTGGTGGACAAGTCCTGCTACCTTCAAGAGGTGGGCAGCTAGTCGAGCGGGCTGGACTCAAATAATTGGAAGCATGTTGCCAGCATGTTATACCATCACAACATGGCATGAACTGAGCTACTGGCTGCACGCCTTCTTGCTTGATTAGATATTACCAGAATGGATGTTTTGTGTGCATGCTAAGCTACAAGAGTAGTAGGTGTGGGCATCGAGGGAAGACAGAATGGGGGCTCCAGCTACATTTCTCAGCCCGCCTTTCTCGCGTGCTTGCCAGAATAACTAGCCCAGGTGCATGTGCAGAAATGCTCGGTGCCACGGTACCTGCAGTGTAGGCGACCGCGCATTCGTGTACAGTCATTCACGTTTTAGGTTTGGTTTGTCGCCCAAACGAAGAAAACGACTCAAGGCGTGAACCCAACTAACGATGTTAGCGAAGCCAGTACCTGTACTATCTGTACTAATGTATAGCAGTAGTAGCTTTACTGGTTATTACGTTCAATAAGGTGCCTAGTTAGTCTGATGACATGCCTGTCTTTCAATCGGGGTTCTTTGAACGGAGTTTCTTCTATACGTGAATGCGGGAACAAGAGGCCGCTGGATGAGCGGCTTATAGGTCGCAGTGTTTACTCGTAGCTGTTTGGCTAGAGCTTTTGTGATTAGTAGATGCAATATAGTGCATGGTTGAAAAATGAATTAAATAAAATGTGCGTTCCGCGCTTGGGTTGATTATACCCGGGCGGAACGGGGCGTGAGGTGCAGTGCCCCTGAAAAGAACAACCTACGCATTATTTAATACTAGCCGTGCAGATTCGGGATATTCTACCCCCGGTCTGTACGGTTAGCGTCTTACTAGCATCCACTAAACATAAGGGTTTAATGACGTCAGTTAGCTAGGGATAAGGGAGGTTTTGCGACTAAAAGCCGCTCTGGCTGGTTTTGTCGGCCTCTTTCTTTGCTCGTTGTCGTTGCGGCGGCAGCCGCAGCTATGGGTGCTGCGGAGCAAAATCCCAAAAGCACTGGTTGCACTGGCCACTTGGCCAGTGGTGAGACTTCCAGTTGTTAACCGGCCAGGCGTAGTTCCTCGCCCGGTTAACTAAAAGAAAAGAAAAAGATTACCTCCGGTCCGCACCTTTTCCCCAGCTTGGGGTCTCTGGTGGGCCGGATGCCGTGACAGGTGCTCAACTGTCGCTTGGTCGGCCCAGTGCGCGAGCTGGTGCTCCGTACCTGGGGATGCTTGCACCCCGGGTTGGAGCCGGATGGCTGGCACTGGCGACCCGTGTCTCGGTCCGCGGCCTGCGGCTTTTTCTTCGGAAATTGCTGCTGGCCAGCAAACTTTGCAATTGCCTTCCGCCGAGGGGGGGTGGTTGGGGCTGGGGACGGCGATGGGAAAAGCGTCTAAGCTAGAAATTTTTTCCCCACGCATAGAAACCTCGGGGGGAATGCGGTCTTGGCTGAACGGACTCTCGTTCAGCCAGGTGCCTGGGGCTGTGGCCTCGGGCATCCGGGCTGGCGGGGCCTGGGCTAGGTCCACGTTTTTTCTCGAAGCACCCCGGGTCTATGGGGAGACGGCCATAGCGGTACCGACTCGGGGCCCCGAGAGGGGTCATGATAGGCTGGCCGTGCGCAATCGCAGTGCAAATGCGCTGGGCCTTTTTGGGCCTGGCCATGCATCCACAGCCGCCGGGCACACGCCTCCCGATGTGGGGGGGCTCCCGTTTTGCGGCAGGGCGGTCACTTGTGACAACGAGCAAGGTGGAGTGCGGCTTCAAGGGAAAGCCAGGGCGGGGGTGATTGGGCAACGTACTTCATGAAGGGCCTTGAACGGCGTGCCTCCGGGCATGTCAATTAGTGTCACATGTATGCTTCCACTTATTGTTTTAATGAAGATGCTGGTTTTTGTGGGAGCTACGTGGGACATGAATCGGGGTTCTTTGAACGGAGTTTCTTCTATACGTGAATGCGGGAACAAGAGGCCGCTGGATGAGCGGCTTATAGGTCGCAGTGTTTACTCGTAGCTGTTTGGCTAGAGCTTTTGTGATTAGTAGATGCAATATAGTGCATGGTTGAAAAATGAATTAAATAAAATGTGCGTTCCGCGCTTGGGTTGATTATACCCGGGCGGAACGGGGCGTGAGGTGCAGTGCCCCTGAAAAGAACAACCTACGCATTATTTAATACTAGCCGTGCAGATTCGGGATATTCTACCCCCGGTCTGTACGGTTAGCGTCTTACTAGCATCCACTAAACATAAGGGTTTAATGACGTCAGTTAGCTAGGGATAAGGGAGGTTTTGCGACTAAAAGCCGCTCTGGCTGGTTTTGTCGGCCTCTTTCTTTGCTCCCCACCCACCCACCCTTGTCTTGGTTGCCTCTAGGGCAACGTACTTCATATTTTACCTCCAATGGCATTCCACCCGTTGGATTGGCAGGCTATGCTTATGACATTGAGGATGGTGTTTTGGGCGACAGCGACTGCATATGGTATGAGGCCACCGACGACCAGAACCTGGTAGGTGGGAACTTTCCCTTGGCTTGCCTCTTGGTGTGCCTTCTGGCTTACCAATCAGCTTGCCTCTTAGCTCATTCTTTGGCTTGCCTCTTGGCTTGCCTCTTGGCTGGCCTCTTGGCTTGCCTCTTGGCTTGCCTCTCGCCTTGCCTCTCGCCTTGCCTCTCGCCTTGCCTCTTGGCTCGCCTCTCGCCTTGCCTCTCGCCTTGCCTCTCGCCTTGCCTCTCGCCTTGCCTCTCGCCTTGCCTCTCGCCTTGCCTCTCGCCTTGCCTCTCGCCTTGCCTCTCGCCTTGCCTCTCGCCTTGCCTCTCGCCTTGCCTCTCGCCTTGCCTCTCGCCTTGCCTCTTGGCTTGCCTCTCGCCTTGCCTCTTGGCTTGCCTCTCGCCTTGCCTCTCGCCTTGCCTCTCGCCTTGCCTCTCGCCTTGCCTCTTGGCTTGCCTCTCGCCTTGCCTCTCGCCTTGCCTCTCGCCTTGCCTCTCGCCTTGCCTCTCGCCTTGCCTCTCGCCTTGCCTCTCGCCTTGCCTCTCGCCTTGCCTCTCGCCTTGCCTCTTGGCTTGCCTCTCGCCTTGCGTCTCGCCTTGCCTCTCGCCTTGCCTCTTGGCTTGCCTCTTGGCTTGCCTCTTGGCTTGCCTCTTGGCTTGCCTCTTGGCTTGCCTCTTGGCTTGCCTCTTGGCTTGCCTCTTGGCTTGCCTCTTGGCTTGCCTCTTGGCTTGCCTCTCGCCTTGCCTCTCGCCTTGCCTCTTGGCTTGCCTCTTGGCTTGCCTCTTGGCTTGCCTCTTGGCTTGCCTCTTGGCTTGCCTCTTGGCTTGCCTCTTGGCTTGCCTCTTGGCTTGCCTCTTGGCTTGCCTCTTGGCTTGCCTCTTGGCTTGCCTCTTGGCTTGCCTCTTGGCTTGCCTCTCGCCTTGCCTCTTGGCTTGCCTCTCGCCTTGCCTCTTGGCTTGCCTCTTGGCTTGCCTCTTGGCTTGCCTCTTGGCTTGCCTCTTGGCTTGCCTCTTGGCTTGCCTCTCGCCTTGCCTCTCGCCTTGCCTCTTGCCTTGCCTCTTGCCTTGCCTCTTGCCTGGCTCACCGACTGCGGCAATACTGCAGAGCCAAGGCTGTCAATGCCACCAGGGCAGACAATGAGGCAAAGCAACTGCCAAGAAAAGCTTTGATGCACATTTTTGATAAGTCAACTATTTCCATTATTAGCACTGCGAGCTGTGCCCAAATGAACCGCATATATGTGCATGCCAGCCACACACATAAAATGGTCCGAGTAACACTGGCCTCACCTTGCCGCTCAATGCACAAAAAATCAAGCTCGCTCCCAAGCTGCTAGCCGTGCTATCTCTGGACGGCATATGCACCTGCAGGTGAACTGCCAGCGCCCTAACAGGGCAAGATCTGGTTGGCTCTGTCAGTGTGAAGGTGAACCTACCTGTTTTTCTTCTTCGTCAGTTTGGCTTGCCAAGATTCCTATCATACCAGAGATGTGCAGATGCTAATCTTTTAAAACTTTCATCAAGAGTCATCAGGACAACAGGATTTTTTGCCATGAGCAAGGGTAAGCATCACTGCCATTGGTGCTGGAATGCCTGTCTTTGAATATTGGAGGGAAAGACCGGGGAAAGGTGGGGGATGGGGCATAAACCTGAGAAATCTTGCCATTGATTTCATCTGCCATCTGTTGCATCCATCCTATAATAGCCGTTTCTCCGGTCTCCTCGTGTCAACTATGTTTATCCCCGTTGCACCCACGGCCAGGTTCAACTGGGCTTCGGGCTGGAGACCAGCACGGTGGCTTCCGTCCTCCGCTCCAACAGCGACGCCACCACGTGCCTGACCACGCATACCATCCGGCTGGAGTGCTTCGACCACAACGTCGGTAGCAGCATGGATGAGATCACACACGTGAGTCTGTAGTGAACAGTAGAAGCGTGCTTGACAATCCCAAAGAAAATCCGGGGGTATACGAGTTGGATGCGCTCTACTCTTTCCTTGCATGCGTGTCCGAGATATCTATTGGCAGGCATGAATGTGGAATTCCTTGTAGTTTGATTTGTGGCGGGGCACGCATACACATTCTTGGATAACCTTCAACCTCATGGCAGTTCCATACCCGAGAGGCTGCATGGCTGCTTCAAGCTAAAACCGCTAGCCTCCATATCAAAATCAGAGTAGTAGACCATCGAACCCAGAACTCCTGAACGAGGGCCTCCCTCAACCCATTCAACCATTCGCCCCACCCTGCCCACGCCCAGGCCTGGCCAATTTTCCATTCTTGCCTTTATTGGTGCCTTCCCCTTGTCATTTCCATTCCTCATTTTCCGTCCTCGTGTCCTCTTTATCTTCTCTCCCTCCTTCCTCCGCCTCGCCCACAGTTCCTCCTTGGCAGCGGCGGCCCCCCCACCATCGCCTGCCCTGTCGACCTCGTGACCGCGGAGGCTGACGTCTCGAGCTGCTCTGCCAACGTGACCTACCCAGAGGTGACCGCGGCCGATCCCTGCGGCCTCTCCAATATTGTCCCTGAGGTCATCGCCCCCGTGGGGGGCGTGTCGGGGTCTGCTTTCCCCGTGGGAGAGACGGCGGTGGTATACCGCGCGACCGAGTACGTGACCCACGCGTCGTCCATGTGCCAGTTCACGGTGCGGGTGACGGAGACGGTGCCGCCCCAGATAAGCTGCCCGGCTAACATCACCACCATCCGGTCCTCAAACCTGGGCGGCGCGTACGTGAACTACACGGTCAACGCCACCGACAACTGCGCGGTGGCCATCGCCGCGCCATCCAACCCCTTCCACGGATCGGGCCAGCTCTTCCCGTTTGGGGTTACGCAGGTGCAGTACTACGCGGCCGACGCGTCGGCGAATTTCGACACGTGCTCGTTCAGCGTCGAGGTCCAGGCGGCCGTCATGTGTGGCGCTGTATGCACGGGCTCGCAGGGGTCGTACATCCTCGAGTTCACGCTCCAGCTGACCACGAGCGGCAACCCGCGGTTGGACGCGGAGCAAGCGTGCGCGTGGAATGTTGTGTTTGGGACGGCCGCGGGGCTGGCTGACCCGGGCGACCCCTGCCTCATCAGTGGCAGTGACGTGGCCAAGCGACGCAGGTGGGTGCACATGGTGGGGAAAAGGGGGGGGGGGCGGGGGAGTCGTGTTGGCAAATACGCGCGTACTGACCGCTATTTATTTTGTAATCCAACGTACCGTACATGTACTGTACTTCCTCCGGACTTGAATTGCTGCGCTATAAACTACTACAACTTTTGCAATATTTTTTATAATTGACCCATTTTTGTCTCAAAAGTAACGCATCGAGATGCTCTACAACTTGGCAATATTTATTTAACATAGGCAGTGACCCCATCTTAAGCAATAATTTCTGATGTCAGGGTTGTTCTAGTCGGAATTGACTACGCCCTAGCTATGGGTGGCAGTCAACGATTTGCGCATTGAGGACATGGTATATATGCTATCGATATGGAAAGAAATTACTAACTCTGTTCTGGCATATCACCTTGCAGTTCTTTCCGTTGCCGATAAAAACTTCGATTGTATTGCCATCTGGCACGTATTTCGCCCCACGGATTGTCCAGGCCTGACGTATTTACCCCGTATTACAAGCTTTACATATTTACCCCGCACCCTGATTTGCCAACGCGGCGGGGGGGAAAGGGTTTCGTTGGGCACCAGTGCTTAACCTGGTCGTCCATGGAGCAACACTGGTGAGTGGTGGTTCTGGGAGGGGAGGTGGGGAGAGGAGACAGGCAGAGGGGGCGAGCAGGAGAGAAAAGCATACCGAAGTAGCTGTGAATTGGGAGGAAGGGGCAGGATAGGGGGACAGGGCACATGATCTAAGAGAAGGGAGACAACAAGCAAGGCAGAGGATGGCGAATGGGGGGGCAAGAGTGAGAGAGGGAGATTCCTCCCACATGGCTCTGCCTTTCACCTCCATGCGGTAGGTTACACTGGCATGTGTGCAAGGATCTTTTGTTGCCGACCTCTCATGGCTGTGCTTCGTTAATGCCCATGTGTGACCTTCACATGCGGTTTCAATAAAGGCCATCCTGACTGTGCTTGAGACAATGTGCGAGCCCTTTCCTCCCATAGTCTCCCTGTCATCCCATACTCATATTCACATCCCATATTTACATTCACATCCCATATTCACACTTATGTCCTATGCTCCGTGGTTTTCCTTCCTGGACAAGCACCAGGGCACTCCTCCAAGGCGCCACCATCCTGCGCGTCACCCGCCTCTACTTCCCGACCGAGGTGGAGGCCTTGCAGGCGCAGCTCCTCATCCTGCAGGCGCTGAAGGATGGCACGCTGCTGGCACAGTTGCAGGCCCTATTCGGCGTACTCAGTATCGACTTGGTCAACTTGGCCGTCTTCCTGCTGGGGTTCACGTCCGACCCCCACTTCCAGGGCCCCTGCGGCCAGCGGTTTGACTTCATGGGCGTGGCGGGTGAGAGCTTCTGCCTCGTGACCAGCGAGGCACTGCACGTGAACGGGAGGATGATGGCCGCCATGGTGTCGTAGGGTCGCATTGAGGGTCAGCCAGCGGTCAGGGCGGCGGCAGCCACGGCCAACCACACGGTGGGCAGCTGGGGGAATGTGGGCTGCTCATTACGGTGTGTCGGATAGAAAATGGTGGCTAGATAGTGAGGGGGTTTAAGGGTAAATTGGCGGTTAGAATGGGGGTAAAAGATGGGGGTCGAAGGGAGGATAGAAAATGGTTAATAGAATGTGGTGCTTGAGAAGAAATAGATTTTGATGGGTGTGTGAGAGCCCCCACAAAATTCTAGGCCCCCGCCCTAGTCCTAGCAAATTTCGAAATAACATAGTTGAATTCTGCACTATACCAATTATACGGTGTGTGATGGTGGATACCCATGCGCTTCTGTCGGGAGAACGGGGAACGCATAAAGGAATGCATGCCGTGCTGCACTGGCCAGTGCTCCTGGGGGAGGTACCGATGGATCCAGTCATTGGATCAAATAGTTGTATAGATCATGTTGATACGTGTTGTGTCATGTTCCCCCCCCCCCTCCCCCCCTTGTTAAGGTTCTCAGGTTTAAGATCTTGAGACCCTGGATTTTGGAATTTCTGGTTTAAGATGGCAGGGCTGGTTTCGGTCAAAAAGATCTTAAAGTAGGTACAAAGGGCTGCTAAGTCCCGGTCAGTACGTGGTACGCGATAGATAGATTCTGTACTCAGGTTTAACGCCTCAGGTTTGAGATCCTACAGCTCTCAACTTATCGATTGTCAGCTGGATTCGATTTCCGTTCAAGATCGCTGCCCTGGGTCTGTTGGACCCCATTCGTAAACATGGGGAGGGGGGTGGTACCACATGCGCGTCGCATTGCATGGCCTGCTGAAGTCCAAGCTCCATGTTTCCATCTGCATGCCGTTCTTGCGTCCATCTTCCCTCCCCCCCCCCCAGTGGGTGCAAGAGCTGGCCATCCTGTTCGGCGGCGCCAACATCACCATATCTGCTGTGTCTCCTTTGGGGGGTGGGTTCAAGGCGCAGCATGGCAGCGTCTGTGTCAACGGGGTATGTATGCACACTGCCATGGCTGATTGTGGCAATCTACGCGCACTCTTGTATACACAGGAGCGCAAGTTAGCTTTCTTTGAATGTATCTTTTATATATGACAACGCAGCACGGCCAGGTGGTTATGAACACAACCAACAGGGTATGTGTGTGGTGGTCGTGCTCTCTCTCTCTCTCTCTCTCTCTCTCTCTCTCTCTCTCTCTCTCTCTCTCTCTCTCTCTCTCTCTCTCTCTCTCTCTCTCTCTCTCACACACACACACACACACACACACACAACGCGCACGCGCATCCTGCAGTCCATTAAGTGGCCCCCTCCCCTTTTGCTTTCCTTTTCTTACTGATCCACCGGGATTTCATAGAATCTGCCCACCATCACCCACCGAAATGTCTCATCTCCCCTTGCCCACTCGCGCCTCTGCCCCGCCCGACCCGCGCATGACAGTGCCCTCCCGTCACTCACCCATGACTGAACTACCGCTTCGCTCAGCAACCCCGTTTTTAGACCCCCCGCTCACCAGTTTGCTTCCGTCCCTTGTTTAATTGCCCTCTGCCTCATCCAACTTTGTCGGCATGCCCGCAGGTTGAGCTCAGCAGCACGCTCGCAGGCAAGTCGCTCGCGCTTGAAAACGCCGGCATTAAAGTGGAGCGCCGCAAGACACGTGTCAAGCTCACGCTCAGCCACACGGCCACGCTGATGGTCGAGATTGTGCGTGCGTCCTTCTGGGAGGCGGGCCACGGCCCAGGCAGCAACTTCCTCAACCTCAAAGTGCTTCACCTGGCGCAGTCATCAGATTGGCGTGGCGTGCTGGGTGAGTGGCAGCCTGTATTGGTGTGCTTTGGTGAATGGCAGTCTGGTTGCGTGGTCCAATCGTAACCAAAATCATTGCATGCTTCAGGCATGGCTGTCTATATTTTCCTGCTGGCATACTGGGAGCAGTGTAATACCCTGGCTTCTGTCCTGGTGCAAACAGCCCACTTATTTACACACGCACGCATGCACTAGCTCGCTTGCTCGCTTTACCAACTCAGCTTTTTACAGCATGTGGTGTTGGAGAAGAACACTGCAAGTTTATCTGGTCTTCACTTGCATTGCTTACCTGAATGCCAACAGTTTCAGGACTCTCATTGATATGTCTGCACTGGAGCTAGGTGCATCAGTCTTGCAACGCCAGTGCTGGTTGCGGTCTTCATTGACCCTGTTTGGTTATTGCTTGACAGCCATGCCTGACAAGCCTGACAACCCTTGGCCTGTTTGCTGTCCCTGCAGTGTCCATGATGCCAGCTGTGCCCACCATGTGGCAAAGTTGTTGGTATTTGTGTGCTTCCGGCACACTTGGTCTGCCCTTGTGCTCTTACTTGGCTTGTGTGAGTTTCTACCTGTGCTGCCTCTGCATGTGCATGTTCATGTGTTGCGTGGGCACACCGCAGGTCAAACATTTGGTCAGGAATGCGCAACATCGTCGCAACCGGGTGATGACGTGCAGGGGACCAAGCCCGAGGTGCTCAAGATGTTGAATGTGGAGCAGTACCACACAAGTGGCATCCTGGCCAGCGACTGTGCTGTTTCAAGATTTAAAACCTCCAACCGCCATTGATCGTTATTTCATTACCTACATCAAGGCAGAAAAAAGTATCCATTCGATGCTTTTCAGGGCATCGTCTGACGATACTAAGTGATCAAACATTTTACCATCCGCACTGGCCATTCTTCTTGTTTCTGTTGCTTCCCACATGTACAGCTGGAAGGGCATGCACGTGCAGCTGCATGTAATGCTCACGTGCTTTTCTCGCTGCACGTGCAGCTGCCCTTTGCATTTCTTTTCATGCATTTTTGGTAGTCTTTAATGAATTAATTAAGTAAGTAAGTAAGTAACACGTAACAGCGTTACGTGAGCATTAGTCCTTAGTACAGTCGAGAGTGGGATGGGATGGGATGGGATGGGATGGGATGGGATGGGATGGGATGGGATGGGATGGGATGGGATGGGATGGGATGGGATGGGATGGGATGGGATGGGATGGGATGGGATGGGATGGGATGGGATGGGATGGGATGGGATGGGATGGGATGGGATGGGATGGGATGGGATGGGATGGGATGGGGTGGGGTGGGGTGGGGTGGGGTGGGGTGGGGTGGGGTGGGGTGGGGTGGGGTGGGGTGGGGTGGGGTGGGGTGGGGTGGGGTGGGGTGGGTGGGGTGGGGTGGGGTGGGGTGGGGTGGGGTGGGGTGGGGTGGGGTGGGGTGGGGTGGGGTGGGGTGGGTGGGGTGGGGTGGGTGGGGTGGGGTGGGGTGGGGTGGGTGGGGTGGGTGGGGTGGGGTGGGGTGGGGTGGGGTGGGGTGGGGTGGGATGGGATGGGATGAGGTGAGGTGGGGTGGGATGGGATGGGATGGGATGGGATGGGATGGGATGGGATGGGATTGGATGGGATGGGATGGGATGGGATGGGATGGGATGGGATGGGATGGGATGGGATGGGATGGGATGGGATGGGATGGGATGGGATGGGATGGGATGGGATGGGATGGGATGGGATGGGATGGGATGGGATGGGATGGGATGGGATGCGATGGGATGGGATGGGATGGGATGGGATGGGGTGGCCGGGTGGGATGGGATGGGGTGGGGTCGGATGGGATGGGATGGGATGGGATGGGATGGGATGGGATGGGATGGGATGGGATGGGATGGGATGGGATGGGATGGGATGGGATGGGATGGGATGGGATGGGATGGGATGGGATGGGATGGGATGGGATGGGATGGGATGGGATGGGATGGGATGGGATGGGATGGGATGGGATGGGATGGGATGGGATGGGATGGGATGGGATGGGATGGGAGGGAGGGAGGGAGCTCGAGCTATCTAAGACCTTGTGACGGGGTTGTGGGCACCACGGCCCGAATCACTGTGAGTGCCATACTTGGTCACACGCGGAGCACCCACGGACTTAGGGGTGGTCTCCTTCATGACTTCCTGCCACCTATCATTGCGAACCATCTGCCTCCAGATGACTGACATGCCAGGGGGCTGCCCTGGCGTGAGCCCATTGCGACGTGGATAACACATATCCATGCCTAGCCTATCCCGGAAGGTCCACGGGTGGCGCCTTGTAGTCCTTGGCTGTAGTCTTCGTGATCTTTGTGTGATCATGAATGCTGTAGCATGCTGGGGAAGCTTTAGCAAACCCTGCATCCACAAATTGATTTTCTTTCTTTGGGGGGATTTCAAATGAATCAAGTACTTGTGTGCTTGGACAGCGGCATGCGACGGAGTACTTTTAATTAAGTAAGTAAGAAAGTCAGTACTTGATTGTGATGCGCATTGGCATGCCACGGAGTACTATGCTGATCTCATTAGAAAAAAAATGCACGAAAGTTACAAATATCGTCTGCATCATGCCCCACCCACAGCTACATACATCCATCCACCCCATCCCATATTCATTTCCCTAAGGACTTACGCTCACGTGACGCAGTGACGACGTAAATAAAGTCATTCATTCATTGCCCCAACCATATAGTCACTAGAGGGGGATACAATCCTCATCTGAGCTGTCCACTAGTGTAATGGCAGACGAGGCGGTAGTGTCGCGACTATCCTCCGGGGCAACAACCTCCACCTGCGGACTTCTACCCTGCATGCTAGAGCACTGGGCCGCGGGGCCCATGGGGATAAAACAGGAGCATGCCCCTCAGGAAGGTGCTTATTGCAGACGGCAGCTAGCCCATTTCTCCTTGTCTATCATGCAGGCGCGGAGTACAGATAGTCCCAGAAGCCCTCCATCCTCAATCTGTTGTGTCACATAGCTCCGCGTCGTGCCGCGTCGGTGCGGGGCGCGCGCAAGTTTGCCAGTGGGTTGCGACGGGACACGGGGACCCTGCCATGCGAGGTGTCTACCTGGTTGGCCAGTCCTAAGCCCGCCCGCAGGGGCCACATCGGTATTCACCTGATCTGCGCGGGCAAGATGGCCGGCAAAGAGGATGTGGAGCGGGCAGTGTCGGATTGTATGGGTGACAAGAGGGAGCTCGCAGTAGAGCTCGGCCCGGGTGCGGCGCTCTTGGTAGCGGACGCCAAGGATGTGACGTAGCGTTCGAGTGATGGTGCCGTCAAGCTGCTTGCGCAGCGTCTGGTCCATCCAGTGTCCACGCCTCGTATAGCCATAAAGGAGGATGCTGAGGACAAGGGCCTTGAACAGAATGTGCTTGCGCCGCTCACTCAGGTAGCGACATGTCCAGAACCTGTCGAGGCGGCGGAGGGCCACCCAGGCCTGGCCAATGCGGGTGTTGATGTCGTCGGCCGTGGAGGGGAGCGGCAGCTGCCAAGGAGCTTGAAGTGAGTCGCCGGGGGGACGGGGCTTCCGTCCAGCAAGAGGAGGGTGGGTGGGGTGGTCCCAGCGGGGAAGCCGATGGCCATAATGACCTTTGTTTTCTTGCTCATCATAAGCCCCACCGCCCGCGCTTCCAGTGACAAGCTATCTAACCAGAGTTGGGCAGCCGGACTCCGGGGTCTCCACGAGCGTCGTGTCATCAGTGGCCGGAGATCAGATCGCTCAGTCGGTAGGGTGGGTGAACCCCGCCGTAGCCGTGGCGTACTTCGTGATCTCGATCCCCGGCGGGCGCCCCTCCACCCCGGCGGGCAAGCGGGCTTGTGCAAGCCTCATAATATAGTCCACCATAATGATGAATAGTTATTATGGGGAGAGCACACAGCCCTGCCAGACCCCTGTGTGCATGGGGAACGCCGGAGTGACGCCGTCAGCATGCAGTGCGGACCTGGGTTTGGGACCCTTCATAGAACTGGCGGATGCCGATCTCAACAATGAACTCTATGGGACACGGAACAGGTGGAGGACCACCCATATATAGGGCATCCCACATAACCGTATCAAATGCCTTGGTGTTAAAACTTCGAAGATGAAGAGCAATGAGGGCCAGCCTGGCATGTTGTTAGATTGGTACTCGCGCTTGCACAGCCGCATCGCCACTATGTAGCCCCAACACGGCTGAATGCCGGGGCATTGTTTCAGCTATCTCACATGGCATGTGGCTGCGGTACTTGCTGGGTTGGGTATTTGGCTCGTGTGGGTTCACTCTTCACTGGACTAGCACGGTGCACACTGACTCACAAAGTTGTTTGGCCTTCCTTGACAATCCCTATGCGCGGTCACAGGACGTTGATTACCTCGTCCTCGCTGAGGCGGCCTCCTGCGTCACGCGTCTCCAGCACATCGCGGATGAACTCAATCCCGCGGATGCACTCACCAAGGAGGCGCGGGAGGCTGCCCCGCAGTACGCAGTGTTGCGCAAGCGCATGACGATGCAACACCCGTGAGCCACACAGGGTTACTACGGCTCGGGCGCTTTATGAATACAGCCATAACTCACCCTGTGTTGCTAGCCTTCACGAGTATCTTGGTAGTAGTTTTTTTTTCTTGTCCTGACCATACCCTAGCCACGTTGGACGGTGCCTTGGGCCCGTCGGCGGGTCACTGGTCCTAATAAAATGGGTCACCTTTTGTCTGGTGGCATAGTTGGTTTTTTTTCTCGATACTTATTACATCACTATTCATGTGTGATCACAAGGGCGCGGGTCGATACCAAGGCGATTTTGACGGCCTTGAGGCCCCCTTGAGTTCCCTACCTTAGAGGGTTTTGTATGGTCTGTATTTGATGTAATTATTTTGATAATTAATCAAAGAACAAAAGAGTATGTCGGAGTTGAGTAACTCTAGAGGGCTCCCTAGGATCAGGCTCTAAGTTCCCCATGTCCGTCCGCACGCCTTCCGCTAGCGTCCGCTATGCCGCCGGCTATAATCCGGCGGTCCGATGCGGTCGACCGGTCTAAGGGCGGCGCCTAGGGCTGGCGCCACCTAGGCCCCAGTCCGGGGCCTTATCCGGGTCGGTACGGACAGCTAGCCTGTCCCACGGTTACGGCTAACCGGATAGGCTTTGCTGGCTAAGACATAAACCGGTGGTTGGCCAGCTCCGACAGCTGCCAGTTCTCTGTGTTCACCTTATCCCAAGCTCAACGTGACCGACCGCCATAGCTTAGCCGGTCGGGGGCTTTAACTTGTATTCATAAAAATCCCGATGGCTTCCGGTACACGGAGCCGCACGGGCGAACACGCAGATACGCCAAGTGGCGAGGCCGCAGGGACCGTCCTGCCACGCTTTAGTGCGGACGAGGCCACGAGGTTGATGCAAACCCTCGTGGCACAACCTGAACTGGCCAAGCAGTTTAAGCATTTGATGCTTGCTGCTGACGATGCTCTGAATCGCGGGCCTCTGAAGCAAACGGAGGTGCCCGCCGAGCGTCATCTTTGCCTGCATGTAAGCTCATGGATCACTCAACCTATCCAAGCCTTGCGTTACACGTGCCTCTTTCTTTCAGTATTGCACGCGTTATGGAATGAAAACCCAGCACCTCCGTTCCCACGAGGCATGTGCTCGACACGTTGTGAGAGTGGATGATGCTTTGGCTATGGCTGCCTGATTCAGTCATATTATAGGTCATTCAGTAATGATGTTTGATGCATGTTTGATGCTGTATAACTTATACAACACCTATTTTCAACGTTCTGACCCTCCAAGCTCACTATGGCCCCGTTTGTGGGGCTCGTGTCGTTGCGTTATGTTGTGAAGGGCTCTCATTTTTCCCACTGCGTTGTACTGCGTTGTATTTGTGATGCTAATGAAAAATAGCTCCAGTGGCCCAACGGGCCTGAGTTTTGCTCCACAAAGCCTGCATATGTTGCCCATAACTCGTGCAAGAAGCCAATTTTTTTTCATGAACCATTTGTGAATAAGCACATGACATGTGACCTAGGGTCAACAAATCGCGGTCATGGTCAGACCCCCCTGTATTCAAACCAGTGTATCTCTCGAATGAATTAAAATTAAATTAAATTAAATTATAACATGCCTCCGTTGGGAGATCATGTAGCACATATTCCTTGATGGATGGATGGGGTGGCAGGAGCCGCGTAATCGAACTAACCTAACTCTAATCTAGCTAGTCTAGAAAAGTCCTAAAGTCATAAAAACGCCCCCTATGCTTGGGGGGAGGTGGTTTGCCCACAGGGTCGGGCGTGTGAGCCTTGACAATCCGCTTCCACCGCGTCTTGTTCTGCATGGCGGTCCAAAGAAGGGAGAGAGAGTGGATGCGGTATTCAAACTGGGCTGGGACCATGCAGTAGGTCATCCAGCAACATCTGTGCGTAGTTCGTGACATTTTCCCTACCTTTTTGGCAATGCCCTTGGGGCCAGGCCAGGTCAGAATGTGCCGCCCTGGCTGGCCAAGCCGCTGGGGGCCGGCCAGACCAAGGGCGGTGTCGACCTGGCTGGTGCGAGCAAGGTGTCCTACAAATGCTATCCTACGCTGTCTAATCTCGTCCGAAATACGAGGCATGCCCTGATACAAAGACTCGGATGACGGGCGCTTGGAAAACCCTACGTTCAGGACCTGTCGGAGCATCCTGTAAACTGTGCCGTCCAGCCTAGATGCCAGTGTGGGGGTGAGTGTCCACGCCTCGGCGCCATACGTGAGCACCGTGAGGACGAGGACCTTGAAGAGCATGCGCTTGCGGTGTTCGCCCAGGCCCTTGGAGCGCCAGTAGGTGTTGAGCGAACGGAGCCTAGCCCAGGCCAGGCCAATGCGGGTGTCCACATTGTCGGCGGTGTCAGGGAGCCAGCTCCCTAACAGTTTGAAGAGGTCGCGGAACGGGACTGTCGTCCCGTCGAGCAGGCGCGGCAGCGGCGGTGTACTGGAGGCCCCAATCACCATCGCCTCAGTTTTGACACTAATCTCCAACCCCACCGCCCGCGCCTCCAGGCCCAGACAGTCCAGCCAGGTCTGAATGTCCTCGGGGCGCGCGATGAGGGTGGTGTCATCCGCATAAATCAGGTCGGCCAGGCGGTAGCCAGTGGTCACCCCGCCGTGCTCTCGCTCGTTAAGGATGTCCAAGCCTGGCTCGAACCCCTTAAGAGCAGTAAAGCGCGCACGTGCTCGGCGCATGACGTGATCCACAACAATAATGAACAGGTATGGGGACAGCGGGACACAACCTTGCCACACCCCGTGGTGAAGGGGGAATGGTGGGGTGGTGCCTTCCGCAGTCCGCACTACTGCCTGTGAGCCCTCATACAGCCGGCGAATGGCAGCAATAAACGCAGGTGGCACGCGATCCAGAGCTAGGACATTGGCCCAAAGAGCCTCCCAGAGGACCGTGTCAAAGGCCTTGATATAGTCAACAAAAATGAAGGGCCAGCGGCAAGCTGTCAGGGGGAAGGCGACGCACCTCCTCCATCAACCGGCGCGCGACAAACACAGCCATGACAGTGTTAGGACCACGACGGAAACCCATCTGAGACTCACCCAGGTGTGGGTCCAGCGCAGCGCGGAGCCTGTGCAGCATCATGCGCATGAAGACCTTCAGCGCGGCGCTCTGGAGGCAGACACCCCGGTAGTTACCGGGGTCAGCAGCAGAGCCCTTCTTGTACAGCATGACGCGGATGGCCGTCTGCCACTCAGCAGGCGGAGGCTCGTCAGAAAGCAGGACACGGTTGCAGAACGCCAGCAGAAGATCCCTAACCGCCGGATCAGGGGCCTTCAGCAGCTCGGCAGAAAGGTGGTCAGCACCGACCGCCGCATCGTACCGCAGGCGAGCAATGAGGGCGCCGTCCAATTCCTTCAAAGTGAAGGGGTGGACGACGTCGTCAGTGGCAAGGCAGCCCTCCTGCAAGGCGGGGACTTGGTAGTCCGCGGCCGAGGAGGGGGGCGCTGGCGGCGGCGGGGGTCCGGCAACCCCGAGGCGGGCGGCCGTCTCGGGGTGAAGCGGCGGGGGGGGGGCGCGAGCCCCACCGGTCAAGGAAACATTGTGGGCCAACCAGCGGTCAAGGCTGACCGGCGCCGTGCCGTCCCCCGTGTGCTCCACCGGGGTGCGCTGCCGCCGGCCGCCGAGCCGGTCGAGGTGGTACCACATGTCCTTGCCCTGGTTGCGAGCCTGGCAGGCCTTGGCATCCGCGATGCACTGGGCCGCCTCCGCGTCCTGAGCGTGCTCGTAGGCCTCCACGAGGGCGGCCTTGAGCATGGTTTCTGCAGCGGGTCCCGGTTACGCTTGAGGCGGTGCCGGGCGGCCAAGACCTTGGGGTCCTGGCGGTAGAGCGGGCCGGGGCGGCGGCGGGGCATGGCCGGCAGGTGCCGGGCCGCCAGCAACGGGGCACGGGCCGCAAAGCCCGCAAAAATGGCGGCGAGGGGGGCACCCTTGTCCAGCTCGTCGACGTCCGCCCGGGCGTCCAGGGCCGACAGGTACTCCCGTCGGCACCGGTTCCGCTCGTGCTCGGCGTCCGTCCAGTCCTCAGGATCTCCCCGGACCGGGCGTAGAGCAGACCAGTCAGGGCGGACCACTGGGGCGCGGCGCGCGGGGACGTGGAACCGGAGCCGAATGGTCGCGCGCACCAACCGGTGGTCAGAGCACACTGTGGGCGTGTCGAACACTCGGGTGTCCAGGACCGAGGTGCACCTGGACTGCCGTACCACCACATAGTCCAAACAGGCCTGACGGCCGTTAGGGCCACGAAAAGTGACCAAGTCCTGTGAGGGACGTTGGAAGTGGCAGTTGACAGCAACCATCCCGCTATCCCGCAAAAAGGCAGAAAACAGGGAAGTGTTGTCGTTAGCAGTAGTGTCAGCAGGCGCAAAGCGGCTGCCAGCAGTGCCCACGGGGAGCGTGGCATTGGCGTCGAGCAGCATAACCAAAAAGTGGCGGGCCGGAGTGACCCCCTCAAGGCTATGCAAGGATTCGAAGAACTCCTCACGGGCCGACTCAGGTAGACCACTATGGGGTGCGTAGCCCACCCCCACCGTGAGGTGGTGTTTAGACCGCCCCCTCGACGGAGGTGAAATGTGCTACCATAAGGCGTGGGGTTAGGAACTTAAGCGTGCTGAGGCTAGCAACTGCCAGCGGCGAACACAAAAGACCAACACCACCTTGGCCAGGCGTACCGCTGCCAGCGAAGTAAAACCGGCAGCCACCCGCCAGGCGATCAGTGCTCACCATGCCAAGTGGCACCTTGCGGCGGTGTTCCTGGACGCCTAGAATAGATACACGATGTGCAATGCAAAATGCGACTAGCTCCTCTACCCGGTAGCTATGGTCGTCATCTGCTAGCAATGTGCGGGTGTTGAAAGTGGCAAGGGCCAAGGATGCCTGCTGGCCCACCAGGGGAGAACGACGATGGATGATGGGGGTGGATGCGGCGGGGGGTGGAGGTGGGGTGAAACGGAGGGGGGAAGGGAAGCGGTAGAAATAGTGCTTTTCATCGCATTTATTTTGTCTTGCAAGCGTAGGATGCGAGCCTGCCGCCTGCTCTGGGTATTCGGGGATGCTTGCGCAACGCAGAGGCGTAGAAAATCTAGCATGCGTTGGGTGTTGCTAATCTTGCTGCTGAGAGCTGTCGTTCTAGCCCGAGATACCGGCACCACCATGTGTCTCAGTCGACTGTTAGGTCGATGCATGGTAGTGGAACGGGACTGTTTAGAGGCTGTCCCCGAAGCCTGTTAGCCGCGAGCCGACGAGGAAGGTTGTCTACCTACGGACACCACCGGAGGCAGCACCTTTGCTGCTAGACACCTCACGAGACTCCGCTCCGGGGGTGTTAACTCGCGTTAGCACATTTATAACGCAATTTTTTGCGTTATAACACTTTATTTCAATTAAACACATCTAATGAAGCAAGCATGATATGGGCTATCTGAGGCCAGTTATGAATTCTCTGAGATATATAAAAAAATGTAGTATATGGTCTTGGCATGTAATTCCCAGCCTGGCTATGTGAAATTCAAAGTTGAAGACACATGGGTCTCGTAAACTATGACCCCCTCACACTACAAGGGGCCGGTATGCCACATGGGTCAAGTATTGCAGGCACTGAATTTTTTGGAGTAAAAGCAATATATGTAGACCCTCGTGGCTGCATATGGGCTTGAAATAAGCAGCCCTCCTATTTTCCCCACACCCATGAAATTATAACACTATAACACTGGGTAGACAAGTGGGTGCACACAAAAGGCACCGTGGGCCCCTTGGGGGGCATAAACCCATGGAGATGCACAAACTAAGCCCAGATATGTCAAAATAAGACAGGGCAACCACCTGCAGCCAATAATACAAGCTGGCCACATGCCACGCTTAACGAGAAGAGCGGGCACTGCGGCCACCTTGTCCATGCACGTAGGTAATGTGGTACGGACACCCTACGCAAGGCATGCATTCTAGGAGGCAGCCACCAACAAACTAGTGGTGTTGAGCCTATTTCAGCCTGCCCTAGCAAGGATAAACTAGGCCTAAGCTGCTATAGCTTGCCAGGTGATGGCCAGCACACCTGGTGGCACATGCTGTCAATGGGAAGCTTTTACTCACCAGTTACGTGCTTGATGATGCCACAGAGACCAGCCAACTGCCTCACACTCATGCAATATGTGTATGGGAAATGTATAACAAACATATATGGAGGTATTCAAACCCATACAGCCTCTAAAACTTATCACCATCACCCTGTGGCAGGTCAACTGACTGAGGGAAGCATCTAAGAATGGTGTTTTAGAAAGGGGCCAGGCCAGGGTCAAGAAAGAGCATGAATAGTGCAAAAAGAATGTGCTACACAAGCTAGAACGTATATATAAATGTCAAACATCGATAGGAAAACGATGCTTAAGCTTTACCAGGCATGGATGGCGTTACCTTGGCCCAGCCGGTGGCCGCAAAATGGCGCATTTCGGCACACCAAAGCTGTGCAGCATGGTCGCTGGATTCGGCGATTTCTGGCCACCCTTGCACGTTTACGACTACTATGTATCATAAAAAGTAAAAAGAAACCGATATATCCTTTAAAATACGCCGGAAAGGTATTGCTGTCAACGTTTCTATCGTCCGGCCTGATCGCAGTTTATTCCAGCAAGAACGCTGCCGACACCTATCAAATGGCCCATTTCTCACCCCAGTATGTTGCTGGGACGCTAACATGTCTTCCTATTAGGTTACGATCGCGTTTCCTGGGGTCAAACAGCTGCGCCATGTCGCTAGACTACAGCAGGACTGCAGTGGGTACGCGCGATTTCGTTCGGCCATCACCTTCGTCTTCCCTAAAAAGTCCTGATTTACAGCTGGCATTGCATGATGCCACGTGGCAACCGTTGGGTACTTGGGTACGGGGATTTTTTTATGAGATCCTAGGGTTATAAACTAAGCCTGACTGCAGTTGTTTGGCCTCTAAACTATTGGGAAATAGTTGTTTGAACTCCATGTTAACAACGCAATTTTTTGCGTTATAACCTCACAACGCAAAAAATTGCGTTATGTAATAACGCGAGTTAATCTGAACACCTTTAAGCTGCTTCCCATCAAAGAATGCTGCGAAGGAGCCATCCTGAAGCAGACGCAGCTTAATGCGCATGTATAATGAATTAGCATGTTGTAGGTCTGAGTAGCTAAAAAAATACTTTGATTTATGGGCTTTCAGGAAAGTATATACATTACCATGAAAAAAAAATTTCCTTAGGTGCTATACGCGTTCTAAAAAAAGCTTACAACGCGATATATCGCGTTCTAATTAAAAAAAAACACGGGTTAAATAAAGAATCGCTTTTCTGATTTGATTCGAGAAACGAGGAACGAGAAATTTACGCGTCGAGCCAAACAGTAGAAAATGCTAGCCTAGCTATGCAGAGCAAAAAAAGCAGAATAAAAGGGACATGCTAAGCAGCATGCAGGCAAAAGTGCTAGATTCTTTGTGAATACACCAACAAAAACTGGCATTTACTACGGCCCGAAAGATAGGCCAATGATACCCCAGCGCCGAACACCACACTCCAATATATAAATTACTCTATGGGCATCTGACGGCCACACCACTTGCCACAAGGCAGCCAAACTGCCACATCATCCACTGGCTTCTTGCCAACTCACACCCTTGGATTGCAGGCAGCAACAGGCATATGCAAAAAGGGTGGCCACATGGCTCCTGGATAAACGAGGTAACGGCGACGATGGCGCCCGCAATACCAAGAAACTTGCATACGTGCACGGCATTCCTCATCCTCAAGGCGCCTTGGTTTGCCGTCCCACATTAAAAAAAAAAAAAAAAAAACCTTCCTGCCTCCTCCCCGTCCACAGAAGGCGCATGCTTCCCCAACGCACATATTTAAACGTCACTGTCCCTCCTCCAGGGAGCCGCAACAAGAGCACTGAACAAGCTCACACCCGCGCGCCCTCAACCGATACAGCCCTCCCATTCACCGCGTGCGGCTCGCCATTCAGCTCGGCCACCTGGTCCCTGCCAGAGTCTTCCGGCTCATCTTTGTAGGCCCCTGCCGGTTCCAGTGCCAGGGATGTCATCTCCGCCATCATGCCGCTGCGCTCGCTCTTCAGCCTCATCTGATGCACCTTCTTCTTCTTGTGCAGGAGCTTGCCGCCCTTAACGAGCCAGTTGACAATCACGAACATGAAGCCCAGCTGTGGGCGCGACGAGGCAAGAAGGGGAGGATGCGCGCGCATCGAGAATGTACAAAAGGATGCACACAAGCGCGTCCACCACACCCAATAAGCACACTCCTCAAGCTGTCAACCATAAGCCTATCGGTCCACTCAACAACAAATGGCTTCCTATGCGAGCTGAAACCCGGCAAGCCAGGGACTGACTGCATCGCCCCAACGCCAGGTACAGCTGAGGGCAAGAAGAAGAAGAAGAAGAAGAAGAAGAAGAAGAAGAAGAAGAAGAAGAAGAAGAAGAAGAAGAAGAAGAAGAAGAAGAAGAAGAAGAAGAAGAAGAAGAAGAAGAAGAAGAAGAAGAAGAAGAAGAAGAAGAAGAAGAAGAAGAAGAAGAAGAAGAAGAAGAAGAAGAAGAAGAAGAAGAAGAAGAAGAAGAAGAAGAAGAAGCAGCGGCGGCGGCGGCGGCGGCGGCGGCGGCAGCAGCAGCAGCAGCAGCAGCAGCAGCCCCAGCCCCAGCCCCAGCCCCAGCCCCAGCCCCAGCCCCAGCCCCAGCCCCAACAACATGCTGATGATGATGATGATGATGATGATGATGATGATGATGATGATGATGATGATGATGATGATGATGATGATGATGATGATGATGATGATGATGATGATGATGATGATGATGATGATGATGATGATGATGATGATGATGATGACGATGATGATGATGACGATGATGATGATGACAAGAGATAAGAAAACAACAAAGATCTTACCACGGGGCCACATATTACCACGCACGCCTCACACATGTTGGACCCATCTTGCGATCGGGATTCTATGGGAAACTAAACCTACCACGGGGCCGAACGCCTCGAAGATCGTGTCGCGAACATCATCCGCACCAAAGTCCTTCGCTGTCTCGCGCCGCAGCACCTGCTTCGCGATGTGCCGCATCTCGACGGCAAAGAAGATCAGGAAATAGAGCGTGAAGGCGATGATGTGGGTCACAAAGACAGCCGTGACGAACTTCTCGAGCTGCCACGAGAGCTGGTCAGAGAAGTACCACAGGCCGCAGTAAAGCGTGAGCACGACCGCCCACCACGAGTTGAGCGAGAAGCGGTTCATCCGCGGGTCCTTGTACGGTGCGACGTGGAACTGCAAGAGCCCAAAAATGAGGCACAGCGTGACGGATGCCATGATCTGCGCGTGGCTGCCCCACGTGACGAAGAAGACCTGGATCACAACCAGGAGCTGCTTCTCCAGCATCACGATGGCCTCCCAGTAGTAGACCTCCCGCCGGAAGCCAGCATACAGGAACCCCCAGCGCATATCCATGTCCTCGTCCGAGTGCGTGCGCTTGTATTGGCGCAAGAGCAAGACGATGCCCAGGGGAACTGCGAGCACGTGGAGTAGAACGCCGGGGATGCCGATCCCGAGCGCAAACCCGAGGTGCTGCCCCTTGTAGCACTCCTCGTCCATGTTGGCCTGCCAGAAGCGCTCGAACGTGCGGATGTTCTTGACGTAGGGGTCATCGACCAAGTCCAAGTCCACGTCCGTGTAGAAGCAGGAGAAATGGAGGAGCATCTTCTCGGCGACACCTGGCGAGATGACGAACAGGATGACGATTGCCGTCATGTACACACGGCGCTCATACCAGAGGTTCCAGTGCAACAGCGGCGAGTCCTTTGGGACCGCGATCTCAAGCCCTTGTGCCTGGCGCTTGGCGTCGATGCGCTTGCTGAATGGCGACCAGATCAGCCAGAATATTGCCCCGATCGCGATGGCGAAAAAGGGGACGAGGAAGAAGGTGATGGAGACGTCATAGGAGCGCAACGCGCCGTCGTCGCTGAAGAGGCACTCGAAGGAGACGGTGTTGGTGCCCGTGCCGGCGATCGTGCCGAAGATGTTAAGGATGAAGATGACGACCGCGGGCCAATCGGCACTCACATTGGAGACGATGGCCACCACCTTTGGTGGAGGAAAAGGGGAGGGGGGCAAGAGGTGGAATTAGAAAGAGTCTGGGGCGTGGAGTGGGGGGACAATCGGGAGTTCGTCAGTCGTAAGGGCCATTAACTGATGAATTAATTAGTTGATTATTCACGCAGTCCCATTGGGGAGCTGTGGAGGATTAATGCTAGGTAAAGGCCATGGGTATAGGCAAAGGAAACTGCAAGCATAGAACTGAAACTTGGTAAAGTTATTATAGAACTAAGACCGGCATAAGAGGGTGGGGACATTGTCTGGTTCCAGCATGGGCCACAAACCAGCAGGAACGAGGACCATTGTATCATACATGCAGGGTGTATGAATTCTATTTGGCAAAGCTATTCTTAGTGAAGCATGAGCCTGCAGGTAGGTGACGAGGATCGCTGGATTGCACAAGCACATTTGATAAAAAAGCTAGTTTGTAACACACCTGCATGTAGGTGATGCGGATTACTGTATCAAAACGTCGTGGGGCACGCACCTGCATGTAGGTGATGAAGATCTTGGTCAGGTCGACGAACGCGGGGCTGTCCGAGTTGAACGTGGACGTGGCTGTCTTGACGGTGAACGCGATCAGCAGGGTGTGGATGATGATGACCACGATCACCAACAGAGCCAGGATGCCCTCGCGTTCGCACTTCTTGCAGATCTGTGTGCCCTTCGGGTCAGGCCCATACCCATCATCGCACACCGCGCACAGCCGCCCGTGGTGGCCCGGGCTGCACTGGAGGTCGCTGACCCAATCGGACTCACCCTTGTGGTACTTCTGGAGGTCAGCAAGCAGTTTCTCATGGCGGCCGTCGTACCGGCATGAGTACTCATTGAAGCACTCGTGGAACTGATACACGTGGGGGCCCGAGTGCCAGTAGCCAGGGAGGGGGACCGCGTTGGCCTTCCCGCCGCAGTAGGCGCCCGGGGGGCACCGGTCACATTTTGGTCGACGGGTGTCCCACGACAATAACTCTGTCCCATCGCATTCGACGCAGATGCCGGACGGCGGGTCAAGCTCCCCCACAATGCAGGCCCGCACTGTCACGTTGATGACTGCGTCTGCCACGCTCGGGTCATCCAGAGTGGAGAAGGTGACAGGGTAGGTCCCAGGTTTCGCGAACACGGTGACACCGCTGAACGTCGCCTGCCCTTTAATGGCGCGCATCTCAAATTTTCCGGCCGTGATCATGGATGTGACAACGATGCGGTAGGTCGAGGCCAGCACACCGACCACTGGCTGCGTGTACGCGTCCACGACCTCAACGACAAGGTCGGGAAGAGGAGACCCCGAGGCATGGCCGTCGACGTTCCCATAGGGCACGTGGAGGGATCGCGCGGGAGTTGCTTGCTCGGGCCCGTAGCTCGAATTGGTGACTTCGTTCTTCCCTTCCCAGTCACGGCACGCGGCCCGGCTGCTGTTTACGCTCTCCCCCCCCAGGCACACTACAGGGAGCCGACCATACGACCAGATCGCGCCGCCCGCGTACGTTGTCGCAATGTTGCCCACGAATGTGGAGTTGCGGATGTTCACACATCGGGTGACGTTGGCGTCCTCGCACACGGTGGAGACGATAAACACGGCCCCACCCGCGAGCGCCTTGTTGCCTGTGAATGTACATCCGAGGAGCAAAAGTGTGTTGGGTGGTGGTGTGGGGCACGTCGACGCGAGGCCCTCGGGCTCATCCACGAACAGAGCGCCCGCCTGCCCTTGTATCGCCTCGTTGCCCACAAACGTGCAGTTCACGATCTTGCTGCTGCCATCCCCGCAGCTCGCCTCACGCGTCGATACGGCCCCGCCGGCCGCGTCGATGGAGATACAATTCTCGAAGCGACACTGCTGCAAGTCCAGTAACTTGCCTGTGTTGAAGATGGCACCGCCACCCGAGTAGGCGGACCCACGCTGGAAGGTTGAGTTGGTCACGGTGAGTTGGCCTTGGTTCATGATCACGCCGCCTTTCCCGTCCGATTTGATGTCCTCAAAAGTCACCTTGTCAAGCCTCGCGCTGGATGTCTCCTCCACGAGCAGACCGCCGCCGTCACGCGACGCAGTCGCATCCTGTTGCGCCCACAAAATATAGATGAACAGTCAACCAATGATATCCTTAACGGACGAATGAGCCGCCCCATCGACGGCGAGGCAAGGCAGGGGTGGGCATGGTTGATAACCACGAAAGGCTTGTTATATGTTATGTACACTAAGGACACCTCATTCATAGCGGGCATGTGACAGGTGAGCCATGATTGTCGCCTAACGCCTCCCTCCCTCCGTCCTTGGCCCCTGCCAGCCTACCTGCCAAACCGATAATGCACCCATCTGCTCCCCCATTCTCAACTTTTCCCCATACCCACCCGCCTGCACCCACTCAACCTATCCCCCCCCCCACCAACCAACTGCAGGGGTTCCATGCCTTCCTCACTCTGCCCAAGATCCTTCCTGATCCCAGCCCCATCTCCCTCCGCTTCCCATCCTACCACCAAAACGCCCTACAGACCACCAGAGGGAGGTATAGCAACAGTAGTACCATAAATTAGTACCATATGTAAGCGTTCTAATGCACTACGGCGTGCGAGTCATTGTGCACATGACCAAGGCTTTTCTGACGAAGTCCAAGGAACCCACGGGGCATATAGCCAAAGAACCAACCCACTGGGCACACAACCAACAAACTATGCCGCTGGGCACATAACCAACCAACCAACCACCCCACTGCGCACACACAACCAACCACCCCGCTGGGCACATAACCAACAAACTACCCCGCTGGGAACATACCCCATGAACCAACGCGCTGGGCACATAACCAACCAACCAACCCACTGGGCACATAACCAACCAACCAACCCACTGGGCACATAACCAACCAACCAACCCACTGGGCACATGACCAACCAACCAACCAACCCACTGGGCACATGACCAACCAACCAACCCGCTGGGCACATAACCAACCAACCAACCCGCTGGGCACATAACCAACCAACCAACCCACTGGGCACATAACCAACCAACCAACCCACTGGGCACATAACCAACCAACCAACCCACTGGGCACATAACCAACCAACCAACCAACCCACTGGGCACATAACCAACCAACCAACCCACTGGGCACATGACCAACCAACCAACCAACCAACCCACTGGGCACATGACCGACCAATCCACCTACTGGGCTCATGACCAACCAACTAACCCACTGGGCACACACCCAACCACCCCGCTGGGCACATAACCAACCAAACCACTCAGCACACAACAAATGAACCAACCTGCTGGGCACACAAACAACCAACCAACCCGCTGGGCAAATAACCAATGAACTAACCCGCTGGGCACAGAACCAACCAACGCGCTGGGCACACAACCAACCAACCAGCCCACTGGGCACACAACCAACCAACCAACCAACCCACTGGGCACATGACCAACCAACCAACCCGCTGGGCACATAACCAACCAACCAACCCACTGGGCACATAACCAACCAACCAACCCACTGGGCACATAACCAACCAACCAACCCACTGGGCACATAACCAACCAACCAACCAACCCGCTGGGCACATGACCAACCAACCAACCAACCAACCCACTGGGCACATGACCGACCAATCCACCTACTGGGCTCATGACCAACCAACTAACCCACTGGGCACACACCCAACCACCCCGCTGGGCACATAACCAACCAAACCACTCAGCACACAACAAATGAACCAACCTGCTGGGCACACAAACAACCAACCAACCCGCTGGGCAAATAACCAATGAACTAACCCGCTGGGCACAGAACCAACCAACGCGCTGGGCACACAACCAACCAACCAGCCCACTGGGCACACAACCAACCAACTAACCCGCTGGCACGTAAGCAACGAACACGCTGGCCACATACCCAACCAACCCACTGGTCACATAACCAACAATTTAACCCGCTGGGCACATAACCAATGAACCAAGAAGCTTGGCCACTGCGTAGTACCTTCACCAGCCCGCCGTTCATGTGCAGCTGGGTTCCCTCGAAGAAGATAGCACCGCCCTCAAAGGTGCTAGCTGTCTTGGTGAGCGTGATGTTGTTCAACGTGGTGTTTGAAAAACGATTGATGTAGATGGCACCACCCTGGCTGGCGGTAGTGTTTGTGAACAACCCCCCCTCAATGTACAAGTTGGATCGCACGTGCATGTACACGACCCCCCCTTGCGCCGCCCTGCTTCTCTCGACCGTGACGTTGCGCAGCGTACACGTGGAGTCCTGGCCCCCGTAGAATACTCCGCCAGCGCGACCCGCATATACATCCCTGATCGTGCTGTCTGTCATAGTGAACCTCCCGGCCCTGGTGGCAGCGATCATGCCACCATCATTGTAGACCGAACAGTTCCTGACCACCACGCGATTAAACTCGTACACCATGCTCCCGCTCGTGGCATCTGGCTCCCCGTACAGGACCCCGCCTCCTATGAAGGCGAAATTGTCTGAGAACTCGGTGTCCTCCACATAGACCGACCCGCCCACGTTCCACATAACCCCTCCGAAAATAGTCCTGACGCTGCACAAACTCACGCGTGACCTCCGCATGCGGAAACTGGGTGAACTGTCGCGCAAGCTGATGAACCCGGCGCTGTTAGTGGACGTAGAATTGTAGACCGTGACGTTATCCAGCAGGATTGACCCGCGACCAAACTGCACTGACCCCGCCGCGGACAGCGCAAACATGTGCAGGATGCTCGAGTCTCGGATGTCCACGGTGTAGCCAAGCGACTCCATGAAGCCCGAGGAGGATCCCGCGTACCCGTACTCAAACCGGCTGCGCTCGATGGTCAGCGTGCTTTGGTTGGCATACAAGTTCAACTCGCCGCCCTGCAGAGATGCGTTCCCGTGGTGGAAGTAGCTGTCACGGACGACCATCGGGGTGTCAAAGGCCGCGATCGCCGCGCCGCGCTGGCATGAGCCAAAGGCAAACTCGGAGCGGTCCACCGTGAGGGATCCCCCTTGGAAGAAGCCGTCGGCACCCTGGTTGCCGCCGCGGTTGCCGTAAAAGTAGGAATCGGAGATGGCCACGCGGACGTTGCTCATGCCGAGCGCACCGCCACCCGCGCAGCTACTGCACAGGGAGTTTTGGATGAAGTTGCTCCGAACAATGGTCAGGGTGCCCAGTGATGCGGAGATGGCCCCGCCCACGCCCCGTTGGCCGCCACCACTCGGTGCGGAGCAGCCCGTGAAATTGCTGCCAGTAATGATTGTCGTGATGTTGTTCAGGTAAATCGCGCCGCCCTCGACTTCGGAGACGTGGTTAAGAAACTCGCAATTGGTGACCGTGAGGGAGCCGCCTCCCGTCATGTACACGGCGGCGCCCCGGCCAGAGTCGAGGCCGCCGTCAGGGAGAGCGGCGTTCTCCTTGCGGGTCCCGTTGCGGACAGCCAGGTTCACGAGCGTGAGCCGCGCGCCAGCCCCGCCGACGAATGCCCCGCCAGAACTAGTGAGCTGTAACAAGCACATCGACGCCCTGGCGCCGTCGCTACAGTTGCCGATAATTGTTATTTCCCGAGTAATTCTGGGAAGAGGTCCCGATACGTTTAGTGATTGCAGTAACTCGATCGACGAGACATTGCCGTCAGCCATGTTCAACCTGAGCGATTCCAGGTCAGATACTTCAACGGCGTCTGTGGTCCAGTCAGGATAAGGTAAGAATATCGCACATGCGGAGAAAAGCAAACGAGCGTAAAAGGTGTTCAGAATCAAGAAGATCCGGGAGCGAAGGGGTCACGACTTCAACGGGTACTGGAAAGCTGAAGGCTTCGACGGGGACGTCAAGGGGAAAATGTAACTTACCAGACACCACTAACGCGGCGGCAAGGCAAAAAGCCAGGCCGATCACCCACGGGCCACGTAATCGAGTCATGACTAAAAAGATTCCGCGAGGCAATGAGAAGTCCCACGCACCCTACGATTCATTTTTCCCACATGCTTGTCATCCCCATATCAAAGTAACCAGCCTCATAACGTAAACATTTTTTTCATTTCTTATTAGGCTCCTAACCATTAATATTTCTTACTTAAAACTTAGTAGTTGCTCGAGACGACACCAATCACACCATGCATTTCAAGCTTGAGGCGTGGTTCCAACGTTGTAAAAAGAAACCCTTGCTGTGCCCTGCAATCTAGACCTGTACCCCCCCCCACACACGTTTAAGATTGGGGTCCGACCAATCCAGGGATCACAATCTTGCAGAATCTCACTACTTTGATTCGACTATACTAACTTATAATGCATAATAATAATAATCTTCCCTGGAAAATAATCTTCTACTACTACTAGAGGCTGCCCATGTGCGGCGTTGGCAACAACAACAACAACTAATACTACTAATACTACTAGAGGTCAAATCCAGGGTCTCGACGACAAGCCCAGCCCGCTCCAGCTTTTTCATGATCTACTGGGCCGTAATCAGGTATTCACCAGTATGCCTCATGGCGACATTACTCAGGTCCAATGGTTCCAATGGTCTAATAACGCGCCCTATTAGCCTTTCACCTGTCACCGCCACACGTGTGTGTGCCCACCTTCATTAGGATTCGCTGATACTCATTTCCCCTCTCACCTCTTTGGTCCATAATTGGCTAATAAAATATACCCATTTCCCCGAAAAATCCAGGGTCTCATATCTTAAACCTGGGAATCTTAAACGGGGGGGGGGGGGGGGGTACGTGTGGACGTGTGGACAACTATTCACCCGTCTACAGTACAGGGAAAGGAGGGGTGGCATCCAGCCAAGGGTCCGCGGTCACAAAAACCACCACCGCCGGACAAAAAAGGCCGGGCCCGCGGTCCAACCATGACGCGTGGACCGCAACCGGCACCCAACGCTGCTGGTACCACGGTAGCGTCCAGGACCATGGTACCCGCCGGCCGCCGCCGGCAAGCCCGAGAGCCGGTACCACCCTCGGACTCCTATTTGCGGTAACTATCCCTACTACCCACTAAACTGAACATTCTACTACTATTATTCTCTCTCCGTACTCCATTATTCTGCCACGTGGCAACAGCCCTCAAAACAAACCCACATCATGATGCACACACCTGACGCACACATGATGCACATAATGACGTGGCATGCGCCTGATGGTTCAAGTGACTTCGCACGTGGCGGCCAGGAAAAGCCACGTGGCAGGCACAAGTACAGTACCTACAACATTTTCCACGTGGCATATTTCTACTGGTCCATAGGCTACCACGGTCCTGAGCCAACCCGGCGTGACGTACAGCCCTAGTCAAACATATTACACGTGGCAGATTTCTACTGGCACGTTGTAAACCACGGTTCTGCTCACCCAGGGCCCACGAACCGCCACCGGCAAGTTTTTTACCCTCAAACCCCGCGGTTAACCATGGGCCCCGCGAAAATCCACCACCGTCAGCCCCTGGGACAACCCTCTCTGGTACCGCGGCTCCTGGAAATTTTGCCCGGGCATGCCACCCCTCCTACAGGGAACGTGATGGGCGTCACGCTTCGCCGGCTTCGGAGTTCGGGCCTTCGGGGACGAGGAGGATCCTGTTGTGATCCCGAGTTGGGACAAACTACAGTAGAGTAACAAGTTTTGCGGGCTTCGCCCGCGACATTAGAGCTTGTACTTTTTGTGGCCGGTCCCCGGCCAGGGAGCCCCGGCTAGGGACATGTGAGTCACCACGTACCTCCATCCAGTGCCAAGTGGCGCTAGTCCCGCCAAGGAGCGCGCGCTAGCTTCAAGTTTCCTAGGTCCTGAGCAATTATTGCTGAACTGGGCAGTACCTTACTAGTCGAATATTTCGTCGCAGATTTGTCCCAACGTTTCGTACATTTGTAGTTGTAGTAGTAGTTGTTGCCCACGCAAGACACCGTTGGCCCAGCCATAAAGTACGCAGCGTGGCGCCACTGCACCGTGCACTACCATACAATATCCCCACCACCAAGCCAGTTTCGAGATAGCGGCACCAGCTCGCCCGCCGTAGCAAAACATGGAATGTATAGATAGTAAGATCAACCAAGTATCCAGAATTTTCGTTAAGGTGTACTCTATGCCGAAATGCGCGTAGCTCATGCCGGTGGCGCAGCTCAGGCGTGGCGTAGCTCACGGTGGCCGCGTAGCTCACTCAGGGTCGCGTGGCACGCTGACAGACGGCGGCGGAGGTGACGCTTAAGTCCATACTAAAATGCACCGACTTCATGTCTGTCATAGATAGGCACGAACGTAATGACCTGGTGACAGTTGAGTAGGCCCTGGGAAACCGACTTGTGTTCCTACTAAGTACTTGGTGTTCTTGCCACCGGCTATGGAAGGCGAGGGCTCTGCTGCTGATGAAACATTCACAACACCATGGGCTGGTGTACAGGAGATAAACAAAAAGATCGCGACGAATGCCATGCATAATAATAATCTTCCCTGGAAAATAATCTTCTACTACTATTAGAGGCTGCCCATGTGCGGCGTTGGCAACAACAACAACAACTAATACTACTAATACTACTAGAGGTCAAATCTAGGGTCTCATATCTTAAACCTGGGAATCTTAAACGGGGGGGGGGGGGGTACGTGTGGACGTGTGGACAACTATTCACCCGTCTACAGTACAGGGAACGTGATGGGCGTCACGCTTCGCCGGCTTCGGAGTTCGGGCCTTCGGGGACGAGGAGGATCCTGTTGTGATCCCGAGTTGGGACAAACTACAGTAGAGTAACCCGCTGGCTCCGCCCAGCCCAAAACAGGGTCCCTTTTTTTGGCAGTACTTCGCCCCGCTGCCCGCTGCCCGCAGCCCGCAGCCCGCTGCCCGCTGCCCGCTGCCCGCTGCCCGCTGCCCGCTGCCCGCTGCCCGCTGCCCGCTGCCCGCTGCCCGCTGCCCGCTGCCCGCTGCCCGCTGCCCGCTGCCCGCTGCCCGCTGCCCGCTGGAATAGTACGGTGCTCGCTTCGCTCGCGGATTGGTGCGCAGTACGCTGCCCGCTGCCCGCTGGAATAGTACGGTGCTCGCTTCGCTCGCGGAATGGTGCGCAGTACGGTGCTCGCTCGCTCGCTCGCTGTGCGCTGCGCGCAGGCCGCTGGTGCGGCCGCTCGCTCGCTTCGCTCGCTCGCTGGGCGCTTCGCGCGGATTGGTGGTCAGTGATTCCGGTTCTTTTGGATTGGCGGGGTACTCCGGAATGCCCTGAATGCTCGGGGCTGCTGTTAGATCAAGGGTTAGATTGCTAAATTTTCCAGGTAAATAGGTGTACGTTTATTCCAAATACAAGCTTAAGGGGGGGGGGTGCTTCGCATCCCCCCCCAAAAGAAGGCGCAAAGCCGACCGTAACTCTAGTAGTCGAGTTTCGATCCGTCTGGCGGGCCGCCGACAGATGGCAACTCGATTCAAGTCAACTGAAGCTTAGCTAAATGTCAAAGAAAAAAGGAAGAAGTCAGGAGACAAATAACGACACGCCGTTTGGGCCTGAAGCACCGCAGTCGGTCCGCCCTCCCCATCTGCAGTCGCCGCCTCAGTGAGACGCCCCGCCCCAGCGAGGTCGCAACCCCCCTCCCCCCTCAGCGAGCCGATGGTCTCAGTTTACATGTATTGAGGTCGCAATGAGGCCCCCGCAATGTGGCGTCTCGCTGAGGACGGGACGCCAGAGTCTGCGGGATCCCCCGCGCCCCCCCACGCACTCGGAGGTGCCCCCCCCCCGCCTCCCGGCCCCTCGGCGAGGGCCGGCCACGATGCGATGGCGGATCCGTCCCCCGCACCCACCCACCCCACCCCCCCACCCGGAGGTGCCCCCCCCCCTCTCCCCCCCCCCCGTCAGCGAGACGTCATAGTATGCGGGATCCCCCGCCCCCCGCGCCCCCTCACCCACCCGGAGGTCCCCCCCCCCACCCCCGGGCCTCAGCGAGGGCCCTCCATGATGCACTGGCGGATCCTCCCCGCCTGAGTGAGACGGCGAGGTTGCAAGCCCCCCCGCCCTCCTCAGCAAGACGCCAGAGTCCGCTGCGGGATCCCCCGCCCCCCCCCCCCCACCCACCCGGAGGTTCCCCCCCCCCCTCCTCAGTCGTCTGAGTGAGACGGCCCGCCCCGGCCGGGCGAAGTCGCATGGCCCCCCGCCCTCCTCAGCGAGACGCCAGAGTCTGCGCGATCCCCCGTCCCCCGCGCCCCTCCATCCGGAGATTCCATCCCCACACCACCGGCACCCCCCGGCCCGCACAGTGAGACGCAAGGTGAGACCCGGCCCTAGGCGAGGTCGCAAGGCCCCCTGCCCTCCTCAGCGAGACGCCTTAGTCTGCGGGATCCCCCCGCTCCCCCCCCCCGCGCCCCCCCCCCCCCCCCCCCCCCCCCCCCCCCCCCCCCCCCCCCCCCCGCCCCCCCGCCCCTGAAAAGTACGGAGATCCGCCACATATATATTTAAAAATATAATTACTTACAGCAGAGTGAAATCACTCAAACCAAAGCAAACGCCCAGCTATAAACCTATGTACAGAGCCACATATATATAGCCTTATATAATGCTCCGTGACTCCCCAACGGGAGCACGAGTCTAATTAATTAATTAATATATAGCCTTGCCGAATGCGATTGGAGACCGCAACTAAAGCCGAACGCGAAGGATTTCGGGTAAATGGGTATATTTTTATTGGCCAATTATGGACCGAAGAGGTGAGAGGGGAAATGAGTATCAGCGAATCCTAATTAAAGGTAAGCACACAACGTGTGGAGGTGACAGGGAACGCGAAGGATTGAACTCAATGGTAAACTAAAATGAAGTACGGTGAAAACACGAAAGCCGTAAGGCCGACCGTCACTCTAGTAGGCGACCCAGTTTCGTCGTCAAAAGTCGTAAAAGTTCGACCGACTACCCGCCAGTCAAGCTCGATCGAGTTGCCAACGTCGAGACGACTTTAAAGCCGTTAAAGGTCCAACTGAACAAATAACGTCAATAGTGATCCAACTGAACAAACGCGCTCCGTCCGCCGCCCAAGATACGCCGTCGTTGGTCCAACCACGCACGGAAGCCTGTACGATCTCCAAATTCGGTCGTCAGGGCTTGACGGCTTTCGTCCGTCAAGCCGACCGTCACTCTAGTAGGCGACCCAGTTTCGGTGAGCCGACAGGTGGCAAGTCGTTATTGCTCTACCAACTACGCGCCAGTCAAGCTCGATCGAGTCGCTAACGTCAAAATGTCGCGAGACGACTTTAAAGCCATTAAAGATTCCAGCAAGTGAACGCCAATAGTATCCCACTGCACCAATGATCTCCGTTCGCCGCCCAGGATACGACGGCTTCCGTCTAACCACGCACGGAAGCCCGTACGATCTCCAAATTCCGTCGACTTGCGCCCAACGGGAAAAGGCGAAAAGGATACCCGTCGATCTCGAGTTGATCACTGAAATGTACGGAATTCCGTAAAAGTCCGTAAAAAGTTACGGCGTACGGGCCACAGGATGCCCGATGGTTTTTAATATGGTTACATTCGCATCCCCCCCAAAAGAAGGCACAAAGCCGACCGTAACTCTAGTAGTCGAGTTTCGATCCGTCCGCCGACACATGGCAACTCGATTCAAGTCAACTGAAGCTTATGAAGGGGGCTGGAAAAAGGAAAAAGTCGGGAGACAAATAACGACACGCTGTGTGGGCGTGTAACACCGCAGTCCCGGCGTCCGCCCTTCCCAATTCCCACCCACCCGGAGGCCATTTGCCGCCTCAGTGAGACGCCCCGCCCCAGGCGAGGTCGCAACCCCCCCCCTCGATGGTCTTTACATGTATTGAGGTCGCAATGAGGCCCCCCACCCTCCTGAGCGAGTCGACGCCAGAGTCTGCGGGATCGCCCCCACTCACCCACCCGGAGGTTCCCCCCCCCCTCCCCCCTCAGCCATGATATAACGCCCCCCCCGCCGACCGGCCCAGGAAAAGTACGAAGATCCGCCACAGGATGCCTCCCCGCTTGAGTGAGACGGCGAGGTCGCAAGGCCCCCCGCCCTCCTCATGCAGCGAGACGCCAGAGTCCGCGGGATCCCCCGCCCACCCCGCCCACCCACCCACCCGGAGGTCGGTACCGGCCCCCCCCCCCCCCGCCCTCGGGACCCCTCAGCCAGCCGGCATGATGCGCCCCCCGGCCCCCCCCGCGAAAAGGCGTGGCGCGAAGGACAGGCATCGACCACGAGGACCCCTGAAAAAGACCGGAAAAGTATGAAGATCCGCCACAGGATGCCTCCCCGCCTGAGTGAGACGGCGAGGTCGCAAGGCCCCCGCGCCCCCCACCCGCCACCCGGAGGTTCCCCCGCCTCCCCCCCCCAGGACAGTAAGACGGTCCGCCCCGGCCGGGCGAGGTCGCAGGGCCCCCCGCCCTCCTCAGCTGCAAGACGCCAGAGTCTGCGGGATCCCCCGCCCACCCCGCCCACCCACCCACCCGGAGTTCCTCCCCCCCCGCCCCCCCCCTCCCCCCCCCCCCCCGCCCCCCCCGCCCCCACCCACCCGGAGTTCCTCCCCCCCCCCCCCTCCCCCCCCCCTTCCCCTCCCCCCCCCCCGACCGTAACTCTAGTAGTCGAGATTGGATTCGTCTGCCGATAGGTGGCAACTCGATTTGAGTCAACTGAAGCTTATGAAGGGGGCTGAAGAAAGGACAAATAACGACATGCTGTGTGGGCCTGAAACACCGCAGTCGGTCGGTCCGCTCTTCCCAGTTCCCACCCACTCGGAGGCCATTCGCCGCCTCAGTGAGACGCCCCAGTGAGGCGAGGTCGTCCAGGCATAGTTGTCTCGGTTCATAGTTGATTTGTAGTCCAGGTTGGTGAGTTAGCTAGTTAGTCAATCAATTAATTAGTTTGCATGTAAGCTAAAATCATGTATGTCCAATGATGGTACTAATCCTAATTCTAGTATACGCTGAGTAGTAATATTAGACATACTGGGCATTGTAATGGTTGTCTCCTTGATACTGGGCATCCGATAGAAGGATAGATCTATTACAACTTTAATTCACAGGTGAGACATACTGGGCATCTGATCATACAGCACTGCCAAGTCCCATCGCATGTCATGCAACTTCCAAGATAGATGCAGTAGCTGAACAGAAGCATGCAGAAGCCACAGGATCGGCTTTGCTAGATGTTACAGTTTTCACAGGTGTGAGATGTCTGGTATGCGCACCGCGAATTCTTGCCTTTCCTGCTCGATTGTGTCTGCGCGCAATTCAATGCGGTTAGGACGATGCGACTCGTCCCACTGTTGCAGCAGGCTCGCTGTCGCGGGCAGCTGTTCTAACAGGACTTCCTGCACCCCTGCGTCCACGTAATGCGCGAGTCGCCGGCTGTTGTTGGCGTCTTAGGATGTCGGCGACGTCGATGCCCGCCTGTTCGAATGTGTTGCGATATCGTGTGACGATTCGGTCCCAATTGTGTGGCGTATGGAACGTGGGCGCGTGCGCGGCGTTCGCGACGTGCTGCAACATCGCCACGAACACTTCTGAATGCGTTTGTGCTGGTGGAGGTACGACGCAATTACGCTCGTGATCTTGCATGGGTCGACGGCCGACGCCAATGTGGCGCCGGCAGAGCATGCTCCCAATGCACGTCGTCTATTCTGCATGTCGTGGCCCATCGGCGCAGGCACGCGAGGTGGACGTTCTTCCAGTGATCGCAATCCCGCCACATAAAGCTGCCACACGCCAGTACCTCCCTGCCGTCATCGTCGTCGACGGGGGTGAGACAGATGACGCAGTGCGTTTCTTCGTCGGGGCGCGTCGTGTCATGGTTGGGTGCCGTCGCGTCGGTTGACGTAGTTGGCGCCGGCGGTACAGTCTCGCCGGCTGTGGCGATCGTGGGTGGCTGTCCGTCGCGCGTGGGAGTAGAAGCTCCTGGAACACGATATCTGCGTGCGCACGCGGCCGTCGGGCTCGATCTGAGACGGGTCCACGAGTAGCAGGAGGCCGTCACGACTGCCCAGGACTCGGCTGATGGCTACGCCGAGTTGCCCGTGGTCAAACAGCCGTCTCCGAAGGTCGACGACCACCCGGCTGACTGATCGTTGAAAGCAATATCGAGGACGTATACGTAGAGGAAAGAAGATTATTCAAAAGATTCTCACCTGCTTGCACGTTCAATCGCAGTGTGACGATGCTGTCGAAGCTGTTCTGCCCGGCTTTGTCTCTGTCTCCGTCTTACTCTTGCTAGCAATTCCGTTTGGATCCGTTGTCTCGAATTCCTCCTTTCTTGCAGGCGGAATCTCCGGTTTTCTCTAGCCTCATCCATTGCGTACCCATACGTTTTCACGCATTATGGAACTAAAAGTACTTCATCCCAGTAATTCAGTTCGTTGATACCTGGTAAACCCAGTAATTCATACTTAATTAATTCATACGTAACGATTTTCTCTAGCCTCATCCATTACACGCAGCTTCATCTCAGTAATCCAGTTCGTCCATATCGGCCATTTCGTCAAGCAAAGCATCAGATTATTCATACTTTACCCCGACTAGGTTGTCCCCAGTTAACAAATTAACAAATTAACAAATTAACAAATTAACGCCGGCGTACTACCTGCGGACTGCTCTACGTGGAGTCGCCGGGCTACAAGTTGCGTACTTGACCGAACTTAGCCGTAGAGGCCGCCGCACCAATTTTTACTTCTTTTCGTCACATGGCTTGCGTTGGGTTCATCGACGAGCATCGACGCTCATCGACGGTGCAATCTGACGGCGGAGAATAAGTTCGCCACAGCATAGCGCGACGCAAGGGCTAAGATCCGACAACGTGACATGCAAAGCTTTAGACCGCATCGCTAACCGGAAATTCCGTCCAACACCGTCGTACAGTACTGCCAGTCGACCGCACCTCTGCCTCTTAACCGTCGAATGCGCAATCGATCTAGAAAGTAGAAACGTCTCCGCGACACTTCCGCGATTTCAGTACTTTCCGTCACCCTTGACAGTTGTCGTACAATACTGCAAATTTACGCCAATAGAAACTCGCCTCCAAACATATATCTCGATAGAGGCATGCGTCTTATTTAATTTCAAGGTACCTCTTAATTAATCTCGCCCCCCCGTTGTAACACCGTCCCCCCGTTGTAACACCGTCCCCCCGTTGTAACACCGTCCCCCCGTTGTAACACCGACCCCCCCCCCCATAAATGCGTCCCCCCCCCCGTTGTAACACCGTCCCCCCCCACGTACAGTACTTAATTCAACCGCAGCTCTGCCTTTTAACCGTCGAATGCGCAATCGATCTAGAAAGTATCCGCGATTTCAGTACATGCCGTCACCCTTGACAGTTGTCGTACAATACTACAAATTAACGCCAATAGAAACTCGCCTCCAAACATATCAAAGAGACAACCAGCGCAGGCCAGAAATCGGGAGAATCCGGACCATGGTAGCTCGAGCCTGCCGTTATCTTTTCCGCGTTTTATATATCTCGATAGAGGCATGCGTCTTATTTAATTTCAAGGTACCTCTTAATTAATCTCGCCCCCCGGCCTCCGCTAATTTGCTAATTTGCTAAATTTGCTAAAAAAGAGCCAATTTTCGTTTTCCAGGTAAATAGGTGTACGTTTATTCCAAATATAGCCAGTAATTAATCCCTGCTAAGCCTAGGGTGTCAAGATGCCAATTTTCGTTTTTTTCGGGGAAATGGGTATATTTTATTAGCCAATTATGGACCAAAGAGGTGCCAATTTTCGTTTTCACGCATTATGGAACTAAAAGTACTTCATCCCAGTAATTCAGTTCGTTGATACTTGGTAAACCAAGTAATTCATACTTAATTCATACGTAACGATTTTCTCTAGCCTCATCCGTTACACGCAGCTTCATCTCAGTAATCCAGTTCGTCCATATCGGCCATTTCGTCAAGCAAAGCATCAGATTATTCATACTTTACCCCGACTTTACCCCGACTATTCACATCATTGCATCGATATTCATCGATCATGCGCTGATGTCGAGACCACTACTAAAAAGTCGAGCACGGCGAGAGCAACGGCGAAAAGGCGAAAGCCGTCAAGCTGACCGTCACTCTAGTAGAGGCACCAATAGACATTCGGTTTGAAACTGACCAACCTTTCTAAGTCGTCGAAAGTCGCGGTTTAGGATTTCGCAACCGTGCTCAGACCAGAACGTGGCCGCTAGCCATGTACCAACCTACGACAATCGTCGTAGGTTGGCTGACCGAAACTGGGTCGAGACCACTACTAATAAGTCGAGCACGGCGAGAGCAACGGCGAAAAGGCGAAAGCCGTCAAGCTGACCGTCACTCTAGTACGACCCAGTTTCGGTGAGCCGACAGGTGGCTAGTCGCGAAAGTTCGACCAACTACTCGCCAGTCGAACTGGATCAAGTCGCTAACGTCAAAATGTTGCGAGACGACTTTAAAGCCATTAGCCCATAAAGTGGGAGTTTTTACTGGTCGTTCCGTCGGATCCGGAAGTCCCCAGTTCGGCAAACCCGCGCAGGGGCGGCAAGCGGTCCTAAGTTTTCTGCATGTTCCCATCAGCCGGCTGCTATCTACAGTGCCGTAAGCGGAACCGCCCACACTCCCTTATAGGAACCCACCTCGGCTGGATAGCAATGAAAACTTACTCGCCCACCTTCCCGGCAAGAAGCATTGCGCAAATAAAGTGGGAGTTTTTACTGGTCGTTCCGTCGGATCCGGAAGTCCCCAGTTCAAACCCGCGCAGGGGCTAGCGGTCCTAAGTTTTCTGCATGTTCCCATCAGCTGCTATCTACAGTGCCGTAAGCGGAACCGCCCACACTTTAAAGCCATTAAAGACGCCAGCGAGTGAACGCCAATCGTATCCCACTGCACCAAAGCACTCCGTCCGATGCCCGAGATACAGCGTCTTCGGTCCAACCACGCACCGAAGTCTGTACGATCTCCAAATTCAGTCGACTTGCGCCCAACGGGAAACGGCGTTAAGGACAGGCGTCGACCACGAGGACCCCTGAAAAAGACCGGAAAAGTACGGAGATCCGCCACAGGATGCCCGATGGTTTTTCATATAGTTGATAGATAGTTTCGGTGAGCCTGTTAGAAAGTTTGGTCAGTTTCAAACCGAACGTCTATAGTTGGTCGAAGTACATATCACGTCTTGATCATGACCCAGTTTCGGTGAGCCGACAGGTGGCAAGTCGTTACAGCTCTACCAACTACGCTCCAGTCAAGCTCGATCGAGTCGCTAACGTCAAAATGTCGCGAGACGACTTTAAAGCCATTAAACATTCCAGCGAGTGAACGCCCGATACCTATCCCACTGCACCGATGATCTCCGTTTGCCGCCCAGGATACGACGGCTTCCGTCTAACCACGCACGGAAGCCCGTACGATATCCAAATTCCGCCGACTTGCGACCAACGGGAAAAGGCAAAAAGGACACCCGTCGATCACGGGTTGATTACTGAAATGTACGGAATTCCGTAAAAAGTTACGGCGTACGGCCACAGGATGCCCGATGGTTTTTAATAGGAGCAGGAGGGGTGACATACAGCCATGCTATTTGGGGGCCCAATACCGCCACCGCCAGGTTGAAATGTCCGGCCCCCATATTGAACTCAGGGTCCAATGCCAACCGCCGGAATGAAACTTGCTGGCCCCCAGTATGCTAGCGCCCCCCTGGGGCGCCGCCACCGGTGCGCCGACAGCCGGCCCCCATATGCCCCCCCCCAACGCGCTGAAATTTTCGTGTTCAGTGACCAGATCACAATTTGATCCGGGCGCAAAATGATTGGCTGTACGGTACGAACAAAAAACGAAATTTTAGTATCGAAGTTCCGCAGCGCTTGCTGAATTTGCCCCGGAAGCCCGGGGGGACTTTCCCCGCTGAAAGGTGTCCGCGGAACCGAATTGTAGCCAACGCGGAAGCGTGTGAAGACAACGCAGCAGACGAGCACTTGCCACGTGGCAAATTCCCTTTGGCAGTAGGCTCGCCATATGGGGGCCATGACCAATTTAGGAGCGGTGACATGCCCAGCCAAAATTTCACGGGTACTAGGGTCTGGCCCCAAGGCTGCCGGTGGCTGCATTGGTCCGGCCCCTAAATAAATATAGGGGCTGCGGCTGAAATAGCCTGCCGGCGGGTGGTCATGGCCCCCATATGGCGAGCCTACTGCCCAAGGGGATTTGCCACGTGGCAAGTGCTCGTCTACACCAGGTGTATCCACCAGTAACAATCCATGGTCAGTTTCAAACCGAACATTCATGGGTGAATTTCTCAAGTATTGTGTGGGCGGTTCCGCTTACGGCACTGTTCTCAAGTAAGTGAATTTCTCAAGTATTGTCAGCGGGCCTTGGAAAGGGGGCAAATTCAGCAAGCGCTGCGGAACTTAGATACAAAAATTTCGTTTTTTGTTCTTAACTTACAGCAAATCATTTTGCTCCCGGATCAAAGTGTGATCTGGTCACTGAACACGAATTCAGCGCGTTGGGGGGGGACATATGGGGGCCGGCTGTCGGCGCACCGGTGGCGGCGCCCCAGGGGGGCGCTAGCATACTGGGGGCCAGCAAGTTTCATTCCGGCGGTTGGCATTGGACCCTGAGTTAAATATGGGGGCCGGACATTTCGACATGGCGGTGGCGGTATTGGGCCCCCAAATAGCATGGCTGTATGTCACCGCTCCTTTTTTAATATGGTTAGATAGCCAGTAGTTAATCCCTGCTAAGCCTATCAAGATGTCAGTGGCTAAAACGGAGCCTCTGTACTAGACCACGGCAGCCACTGGACTTCTAATGGGTTAGATTGCTAAATTAATAAATAGGATCTTCTTCTTCAACAACCTTCAACAACCCCGGAGGTCCCAGGCTTCGAGCCTCTCCCCACAACTCGGCCTTGTCAGTTCACTTCGTCGGAGACGCACACCTGATCCTGCATGGTATCTTTCTAGTCGGTGCCGCTGACCGCCACCAGTGGCAAGTGGCAACCACTAAACCAGGCGAAAGCAAACGCTATGCATACAAGCGGTGCTCGGATTTATGAAGGAAACGCCAAGCCGCTTGCTCTGAAGTATCATAGTGTTTGCCTGCCGGTGCAAGCCGCCTTCCTGCCCGCCGTGGAGTCATGACGCTAACTGCGCAGGAAATTTCGCGCGCCCTACTTTGACCAGTGTGTGCCTCAGCGCGCGTCTCTGGTCAACTCCCCCGCTGCTGTGCATGGGCAGGAAAGATACAGTATATATAGCCGGGTATTCGCGGCGTTGAGGGGGATTTGCTGGGCATGGGTGCTTGTTTGGTGAAATCTGGGCACGGGAAACGTGCACTGAGGTCAAAATCTAACAAGTCCCCCCAAGCTAAAAAGAACAAGATGCCAGACGTGAAGTCCGGGCTGGAAAGGCAGTTAGAAAGGGCCATTAAGGCGCGGAGCACCGAGCCGAATCGCAAGCAGAAGTCTTTCAACAGCATCGTGCTTTCTTTCCCACGCATCGAGCGGACGTTCAACGACTGCCGGATTGAGTTCAAGGAATTCGATGCGGATTCAAGCGGCACCATCGAGTATAACGAGCTGCGAGAATGCTTTAGGCGACTCGGTGTTCAGTTCAACGAAAATGACCTGAAAGAGATATTCCAAGAGGCCGACATTGACCACAGTCATGCTATCTCTTTCAAGGAATTCATTGTCTGCCTCGCATTGGTGTATCTAACCAGGCCCCATGCAACTGAGGAGCGGAAGGAGATTGTCCAGCTCGAGAAGACCATTGAGACCATCGTTGATGCTTTTCTCCATTTTGACCGGGATTGTGACGGCTATGTGACCAGAGATGAGGTCACGGTCGTGTTCAGTGAGGCCTCCCCTGGAGCCAGCAGCGGGGTGCTCAGCGAAAAGCGTTTTGATGAGATGGACCACGATGGGATGGGGAGAATCTCTTTCAAAGAATTCTTGTTTGCATTCGCAACGTGGGTTGGCGTGGAAGACGAGGAGGATGGACAAGAGGAGCAAAACTGAGAGAAATAAACAGCGGAGAAAGGCCAGCTTGTTAGGAAACCATGGAACGGCGAAACGCCCCAGGGTTTTCGTGGAATGAGCCATGCTGGCTTTCATATGTATATTCCTGGCAGTCATGCTCAATGCTTGACAAAGAGTAATGGTGAACTGCAATTTGTTCACGTTTACAAGCGATTCCTTGCAGTGATAGCACCCCGCTGCGCTTTACCTATGGTTATGGTACATGTAGCACTGTGCTAGCTACGTACCTGGTACTAAAACTTTTGTCTTAAAATTTTTATTACATTGAAGATGATATTTTGACTACCGTCGTCATGGCGAGAATTGAAACTTTTTCCAACGACAACCCATAGACTGAACATCATGCGTGGAGGATAATTATCTTACTCTATAGTCAACTGTCGCATGGGCAACCAAGGCCATTACTTGGGCAATACAGCCTGTCTTTGAGGACAGATGCGAAATCGCGGTAGCATGGTGACTCTCTAGGAGTAACGATCTATCGTGCAGACACGTGTGTAGTACTCCTACACACAGATCTCGAATGATTTATCTAGTACCAAATCCGAAAGGCTTGCATCACTCCCCGAAAAGGAGAACTTTTGCGGATGACTGTAGGTGTCAGTTGGCGTTGCCCTAGGATCCGGAGACGTCCGTCCTATAGTCAGCAAAATTGGTGCGAGAGGTCCCCAGTTCGATTCCGGCCTGGATTCATTTGCAGATCGCGTTTTTCCGCGTTTTCCGCGGACCGGCACTGAACGCAAATGGTTTTCACCTTTGCGGCGTGCCAAATCAGAATCTACTCAATTAATTAATTAATTAGGAACATAACTCCGTTGGGAGTACATGTAGCACATATCCCTGAGTATGGCGCCGAGGCGTGGACACTCACACCCACACTGGCAGCTAAGCTAAACGGCACAGTTTACAGGATGCTCCGACAGGTCCTGAACGTAGGGTTTTCCAAGCGCCCGTCATTAGAGTCTTTGTATCAGGGCATGCCTCGTATTTCGGACGAGATTAGACAGCGTAGGATAGCACTTGTAGGCCACCTTGCTCGCACCAGCCAGGTCGACACCGCCCTTGGTCTGGCAGGCCCCCAGCGGCTTGGCCAGCCAGGGCGGCACATTCTGACCTGGCCTGGCCCCAAGGGCATTGCCAAAATGGTAGGGAAACATGTCACGAACTACGTACAGATGTTGCTGGATGACCTACTGGTCCCAGCCCAGTTTGAATACCGCATCCACTCTCTCTCTCTTCTTTGGACTGCCATGCAGAACAAGACACGGTGGCAGAAGATTGTCAAGGCTCACACGCAGCCGACCCTGTGGGCAAGCCCCCTCCCCCCAAGAGGAGGAGGCGTTTTGATGAATAGGGCAGTCAGGATTTTTCTAGACTAGGTAGATTAGCGTTAGGATAGTTAGATTACGCGGCTCTCTCCTTTCCACCACCCATCAAGGAATTTGTGCTACATGATCTCCCAACGGAGGCATGTTATTTTGTTTTTAAAAAAATCCCTGAGAAGGGGCATATGGCATATATACATTCTAGGCTACTTCCTGCAAGGGTAGGGATGTAAACTACACCTGCTCTAGGTGCACCAAGGGCACCTGCACCACCACGATCTCTCAGAGCACTTAAGGGGGGGCCTGGCATGGGGTGGATCTACTCTTGAAAGGTAGGGGTCTGCTCAAGGTCGAGGAAGCGAAAGGGTCGGACGAGCAGTGGGGAAAGCAAGAAAACGCAAAAAAAATAGTGGTATGATACAGACAGCCCGACAAAAGCCAAGGCCCAGGTGTAAGAGCGCGTGACAGATAATTGACTGCGTCATGAATCACGCAGTCCCGTTAAGGAGCTGCGGATTGAGCATTAAATAATTAACTGATTAATTAATTAATATCTCCGGCAGTCCAGTCATATTTTCCTTTGCATTTTCCAGGCTACTACCTACTCTCAACGTCGCTTCCCAGCTTTGCAGGTCCGTTTGCCTCCACACATCTTCGGTAACCCTCATCGCATCTTTGGGCTGCTTTATCTTCGTCACTACTACAATTAAGTTCTCACACCTCGCAAACTCATTTTCTGGTTGTTGTAAGGGGTCTCCATCCCCACGTCATTTTCATTTCACTTTTTTACTTTACTTTTTCTTCTTGTTATTCTGATATATAAAAACTACGCATGCACCCGGATGTCGTGCTAGCTCCTCGCCTATATGGACGATATCCATGCCCCGCCCGGCCGACGCTGTGGTTGCAGCCCTGGCTGCCCTTGAAGTGGCCATGGCGGCCATCAACCTTCTGCTCACCCTCCCCAAGGGTGCAGTCTTTTCGCCCCAGGGGGACTGCCCCACTGGCTTCCCCGCGGCTATCCCGGGGGCATTGGCGCGGACGCGTGGTTTCTCGTGCCTGGGCGTCCCTGTGGGTGACCCTGACTACGTCGAAGAGGAACTCCGGGCCACCGTGGAACAGCGCACCCATGTCCTCGAGGCACCCCCAGTCTAGGGAATATAGCAGTAGTGTAGATTAGTAAGGCTTAGCCTACCATGTGGCCCACGCGCATTAATTAATTAATTAATTAGGAACATAACTCTGTTGGGAGTATCTGTAGCACATAGCCCAGAGAAGGGGCATATGGCCTATAATACATTCTAAGCTACTTCCTGCAAGGGTGGGAATGTAAACAACACTTGCTCTAGTTGCACCAGGGCACCTGCACCACCCAGAGTCTCGGGCAACTCCCAGCTAAGGGGAGCCCGTCATAGGTGGGGAAGATCATCATGGCTATACAAGAGTTAGGGCATGGCTTCTCAGCAGAGAGTGACTCCCTGCATGGGCACTGCATAATTAAATAAAGCTAGGCATCATCTGGAGGGTGGCTCATCATAGGCACACATGTACATGACTAAAAATGCTAGGCCTCAGCTGGTATAGTGCCTGTAGTAGGCGGGCATGTACAAGGCCACTGTCTTAACTATTCTACACTACTGCTGCTGTAGTCCCCTAGGCTGGGGCTGCTGAAGTCGCCAGGGCCGTGGTGGTCGAGGGGGTCACGTGCCAGGGCTTGTGGCCGACGTAGATGGCCGCCCCCTTCCAGTACACCGGCTGGCCCGCCTTGGTCTGCCGGAGCTGGAGGTAGGTCGGCCATAGCTCCCGTCGCCGTTGTTGCTGCGCCAGGGTCAAGTCGTGGCCCACGCGCATGTGCGCCCATAATGGCCCCCATGGATGATGCATTAAGAGTTTAGCCACGCCCTGCCTATAATGGGGACCCCCATGGATGATGCATTAAGAATTTAGCTCAGCCCTGCATATACAGAGAGTCACTCTCTGATGAGAGGCCATGCCCTAGCCTTTATATAGCCATGACCGCTGAGCTACGCACCAGCATGGCTGAGGTGAAGGCAGCCCTGGCCACCTCGCCCCAGCAAGCCGCCCCCGCACCTCCCAGCTATGCTACCATGGTGAAGCAGGCGGACATTGCTAACATGATGGCGGACGCTGCACGGAGGGGGGCAGCAGCCCACAAGACCGCAGTCGAGGAAGACCAACGATCACGCAGTCTTGTGATACGTTATTTCGAGGTCGTGCCTCACCAGGAAACGGACCTCATGCTTGCACAACGCCTGCACCAGAGCCTCATATAGTGGGCCGGCTTCATCTGGGCGACGAACGCATCCGCATTGAGTCGGCAGCATGGATGGCAGGCCAACCTGGCCCCATCCGGGTGACCTTCACGAACGTGGCCAGCAAGGTGAAAGTCCTGCAGGCCCGCAAGCTCCTGGGCGGGAGAAACGCGCCCAGCCTCGACGATCTAGTACTCTCCCCAGCCCATCTCCTCATCAAGAATTGCTTGCTGGGCAGCGAGGCAGCGGTCCAGGCCAGGCGCGATGGCATTCGCACCTACGTCCGCCTTGTCAACGACACCCCCGTCCTTTTCATCGACGGGAAGCACACGGCTGTGCAAGCTCCTAACAAGCGGCCCAACCAAGCCACGCCCCAAGCCTGCCCCGGCTGCATCGTCGTCGTCAACGCACGTCCCCAGTATGGAGGGCGCCCGGTAAGGGCACACCCTCGCGGCCTCGCGGTACGATAGGCTTTGGGCACAGCCTTTATTAATAAACAAGCCCCTTTCCATCCTCATGTCGCACCGTGCGAGCATGACCAGGATGCAAGGTCGCCAGGCACGCCACGGTCAACCTTCCCGCCAGTTTACCAGCCTCACACGCCTCCTGGCCCGCCTTGAGCGGGATGAGGCTCATCAGTCTACACGCCGGCAACCCCAGACAGGACGGAGACGACGCATATCCGCCCTGAAAGAAAGACTCCATGCGTTGACAAGCATTAACCCATAGTCCGGAAACAGTTCGATATATCGAACTGTTTGACCCCCGGTGGCGCGGCGCTCAATTCCAGGAGCGCCGCGCCACCCGTGACGGAGGGAAGTTGTCCGGTGGGTCTGGGAACACTTAGTAGGGACGAAGGTGATGCATAGGTTTGGGGGTAATATTCGCCATAGCCTGGTAATTACAACGTGTATTGAGAAAGTATCACGTGACTTTGGCGGGAAATTTTCACTCGCGCGCGCGCGTAACTAGATATGGCTGCCAGCGTGCCGTTGTCATGGAAATTTGCGTCTCGCGGCTTGTAACGGTTCAGAATGTTGCTCAGAATGATGATGCGTGATTTTCGTAGGTCAGGGGTGGCCAGATGTATAGCATTGGGAAAATACAGGTAGGTAATTACTGATTTCTTGGTCGCCAGTACCAGATGAGTAATTGCACGTCATATTTCGATTTTCTTCTTATGGCCGGGCAGGCTTCGCCAGCCCGAGCACCCAGTTTTGGTACTGGACATCCGCAGCAGCGTCCCTGTGAATTCGGATGCGTTTATAGGTCATCTTTGCACAGAACATCAACCTGGTAATCATAAAGGATGCATGCATTATCAGGCTATGGCGGCCTATGCCTGGAAAGCATTAGCCCGTGTGAGATATGAGGGTCCCGGCCAGCAGAACCCGGAAAGGTCGTGATCGAGCCAGGTACGGCAACGTGTTTGCATGTCGTTTGCACGGGAACCTGTCGTTTATGCATCCTTGTTTCACGAGTGTATCAGTGCCTCTTGCAGCAGGTTTCCATGCCTGCTGTATGAGTGCTATTAGCCCCAAATCTGCTCAGTTTGTGGTGTTTCTTTGGAGGATGCCATTCCGTTGGTGCTGGTTTAGCAACTTCTTTGTTTTCCAGCACTTTTGACAGTCCTATGTGGCTGTATACAATGCATAAGTGTGTGGCAATTCATGGATAGCTGCATACGCGCGCGTAACCCACACACGTAAGTGAGCGCATTATATAGGTCAGATGGGCTATCCGTGCGGTCTGACCCAAGGAAAGCATGGTGGCACTATCTATTGACATTGTCCAACCCCAGAATAATTTTTTAGAACCCTCCCTGCAGGGGTAAACTACTAAGGGGATTTCCCTTGCCTGAAAATGATCGTCTTTTGGCCAACTTTGACATTAAATATCTTGCAAACCACTTTATAAACTCATGATATTATTGCATATTCTGAAAGCTCTTGAAGTGTAGATATTCCTAGCACCTTGGTTGGGGGTATTTGGAGTTGTGGTCTATGAGTTATGATTTTTTTCATTTTCAGGGGTCAAAAAATGCCAAAAACCCATTCCCGGACTATGGGTTAACCCCAATCGCCACCCTCCTCCCCCCCCCCCCCTCCACCCCCACCCCCACCTCCAGCACTACCCTTCTCCACCCCCACCTCCACCCCCACCCCCCCGCCAATAGGGCAACGGCCCATTCTTGGTATTGCAAGCTTTAACGTGCGCACCCTCCCTGCAGATCCTTCTAGGAGCGGCGGCACCCCCGCACGCCAACGCGTCGACGCGCTGATCGCCTTGTGCGCCGACAACAAGATCGCCGTCCTCGGGGTCCAGGAGCATCGGCGCACCGTCGACCCTCAGCAAGGGGTCAACGGACTCTTCTGGTCGACGACCTCCGCGCGGGCTGGCGGTTCCATTAAATGGTGGAGGCGACGCGCCGGGTCAAGGTGGTGTGGGCCTCTTGTGCTCACCGGCAGCATCAGCTCACCTCCAGTCCATCGTGCTTCCTCGTCCTTCTTGTTCCTCCGTATGGGGCCAAGACGTGGACCCTCACAGCCGACCTGGCCCGAAAGCTGGACGGCGCGGTCACCAACATGCTGCGATCCATTTTCAGAGTAGGATATGCTGCCCATGTTCGCAACGAGGACCTGTACCTCGGCATGCCATACATCACCGGCACCATTATATAAGCAGCGGCGCTGTAACGTGCCCAGATTTACACCTAAACCTGAGCTACTTCGCGAAAGATCAACTATGCCGGTAATGGGAGGAATCAAGGTGGCCTAATGCAGATTGCGCTTCACGACTGGGGTCGTGAGATATCTGGCACCACGACTTGATGCCAAGCTATTTAATACAAACTTATAATGGCTACATATGTAGCAAGACCAATTACAAATGGATAAGTGCCCCAGGTTCAATGTGTAGGCTTCATCGCACTTTACATTCATCGAACCAAGAGGACGAGACTCTTGTCCTCGGACCAATTTCACCTATAGGTCTGCCACCAAGCTGGCAAGGGGCGCCGACATGGCGCCTACCTTCCAGAGAATTCCGAAACATGCAGTCCACACAAGATCCTCGGGTCGACATCGACCCTCGCCAGGCTACAGAATCCACGCATGAGTACAATATCTCAACCAGCTATAAAGTACGCAGCGCGGCGCGACTGCACCGGCCCCTAGACCTAGAAGATCGCATACATCAACCTAGGCCCAAAAAAACTGGTCCGAATCACACAAACTATCATAGTTCCATACAAAAGTCCTGACCAAGGGACGATTCCCAAATTAAGTCCTGAAATGAGTCCCAAAGTCCTACGGACTATGACAACAAGCCAAAATACATAATTTATTCCATTGTTGCGCCGGTTCCAAGGGTCGGGCCCGCAACACTCCTCCCCCTCCCCAGGGGACGGTAGTCTCTACCGTCATAGAGGTGAAGAAGCACAGGAAAAGAAAACACACATAACAATTAAGTCTGAGTAGCTGATCGGTCGCTGATCATCGCGGCCGTAGGTTGACCATAGGGGTACTATGTCCCAACCCTTGTTCTCCAACGGGCCAGTAAAACCAATTCCCCCAAAACTCGCCACACAAGAACAAGTCTTGACGTAGTCAACGTCTCTCCCGACTATAGGCCGAAGGGAGGAAACCAGCCAGATCCTATCACGTGAGGGCTTTCGGGTTTTGACCACAGAAACTTCTCCGCGTGGGTTAACAGTGACTCGCCTGAATGAACAGCTCGTTTGACTTTTTCGCCATGGCGGGGCTTCCATGACTAGAGACTGCTCCAGACGGCGGGGATATTCCCAGTACTGACGGTACAGGGCATCCATTGGCATTATAGGTGTGGGGCGCTCCACCTTGCCTGCTGGCTGTCTTCCCACCACGAAGTGATTCCTATAGTGTCCACCTTCCGACTCCCACGTTTGTCCTATCTACCGGGACCTTACGCCAAGAACCAGGTCCAGGTTGGCCTAAGGCCGGCTACCTACCCCAGGTCAAGCATGACATTTCACGGTCGACTCAAGCAACATAATACCGTGTCCTCATCACATGAGGCACCACTGCATGGAAACTGGAACAAATCACAGGGCAATGTGACTGGAAACTCTGGATCTCTGGACTGGAACAGCAGGAACAGGAACCCCCATAATCCTTCCTGGAATCTCCCCCACTTCCCACAAATCCATCAATTTCCCTCTCACCGCTGCCCTCCCTGGCGACCGCACTAGTAGTGCAGGGCCGCGGCAGCATATAAAATTCCGCCAGCGACCCGAATCAGAGGCGCACACCAATCAACGCCAAGACAACCCAATTGATGGGGTCGACCGATACCAATATACTACCGGATGCACGGCTGCAGGCGACGATGCTTATCACAACTGGGATAGTAATACGCGCGTGGCGGACACGTTGCGCGCGACCATGCACAGTGGCGGGCACGCAACAGTTGGGGTGCGCAACAGTGGTCCGCGGGCGCGCACGCGCCAGCATGTACATGACGAGTTCAGCGCTTGCGCGCGCATCTCCGCACAGGCAAGACGTGATTCAGCTTGGTGGTCCTCCTAGCTGCATCGACCGCATTGGTCAGTTCTGCACGCGAGCACCTCCCGTAGTCGTTGATGACGACTGCGGTGATCCATATTTTGGCCTTTGCTCGGCTGTGGCGTTTACAACTGTGGCTCACAACTCAAGACACCTGATGTCGAGTCAACCACAGCGGAAGGCGCCCAGGGGCTGAAATACACAGACAACGCCGCCAACTGGGATCGCGTCCGAAGAGGTCGGCAGCATCAAACTGCGCACCCAGCAAGTGGTGGCGCCATGCGTGGCAAGTGATGTATGTAACAGTAGACCACGGCCAGCAGCTCCTGCTGATGAACCGGATCGTTCCGCTCGGCGGGGATCATGGTGCGGGAGATATACTCAACCGGTTGCAAGCCCTTGCCTTGGTCCTGCAACAGAACCCCACCGATGGCCACCTTGCCCGCATCCGTCGCGACCACAAAAGGAGGGGACGGGATGTCGTCAAGACAATAGGCCAATGCGCACGTGCGTTTCCAGGACCCGGGCGGCTTGTCCCCGCCCTTGCGAGGGTCGCGCAAGTCGCTGGACACCTGTAGCAGGTGTGCGGTAGTAACCCATGACGGGTCGCAGAATGCCGTTCATGAGCATCTGGGAGGCATGCCGTTGCTGTCGCTCGGGACCGGATTCGTACTGGACGTTGTGAACCTCAATGCCCTGCGCAAGGTATTGGTGCTGAGGGCACCAGAAGGAACCATGCATCCGGGAACCACACCACGCGGCGCTTGACACTGATCGTTACGTCCTGGGCATCCTGCCAGTCCACGCCGAGGATGCATGATGTCGGCGGCGCCCAGAGGCGCCACGGTGGCTGCCACCTCCAGGTAAGGCAGAAGGCGGGGAGACCTCTGGGGCCTGCCCGTCATTCCTATCTACGTTATTGGCCTCGATCTGGGGCCGATGCGTCTGCATCTGGTGCGGGCGTCTGTAATTCTACCTGGTTGACTAACTCTACTCCTCCCTTCCCCCTCGTCCGAAGATGTCGCCCCGGAAACGTATGAGCGAGAGGCACCAATGGCCCGCAGCTAGTTTACACAGGCACCATTACTAGCTGCGACCATCACGTCTCCCTGGGGAAGTGACCGTGTTTACGTCGGCCTCCTCCGCCTCCTCCTGCTGGTCACGTGCCTGGTATATAGGTACTCCGCCACGACCACAGGAGGGCCGAGAGGTTCCAGCGCACTGAGGGATCAAACCCGAGTGTGGGATCCCTCCCCGGCCTTCCCCAGGGGATCCCGCGCGTCCGCGCGCTGGTCGTCGTCATCTGGGGGGCCTTGCTGGAACTTGTGGGACCACGCTGGAACACGTGTGCGCATCTTGAGTCGCGGGCAGTCCTTCTTGAGATGTCCGATCTCGTTGCACCTGAAGCAGCGGGCCTTGGACACGTCGATGGTGTGTAGCTGTGTGGCGGGCACCTCATCGTCCTCGGATTCCTCCTCCCGGACGGCCGGGTTCAACTTCCCGCGGGCTGGCTGAGCCCCGGCGCGTGATGAAGTCGGCCACTTGGAGAAGGTACTGCTGGACGGCGTGGATGTCAAGATTCGCCCAGGGCACCTCCGCGTAGTGCTTCTTGACCTCGGCGCGGAGGTCAGGGTGGATGGCCTCCAAGAACCGACTCTTGTACTCGGTCCACGTCAGGTCCCCGGTCAGCCGCGCCGCAAAGGAATCAAAGGTGGTGAGGAACTCGGCCAGGTCATGCAGTGTTGCCCTGGCGCAGACGCGCGAACTCAAACCGCTCGGTGAACTGGTAGCCAGGTGGAATGAGCTTGCGCCGGATGCGGTCCAGGAGCTCCTCCACCGTACGTCCGCGGATAAGACTGGGAGGCCACGCTCTCGACGTTGAGCATACCAACGCCGGACGGGTCCATGCACTTCACCACCACGTATAGGGGATCAACACCAGGCTTGGTGGCCAGCTGCCACTGGTTATGATCGCACCACACGATGTATAACTGTTGCCATGTCATACGGGCCCACTCGTCAAATTATCTCGCGGGGACTCATGCCCGCGTGGAGCTTGGGCACCGCCTTGAAATCTGACAGGGGCGGGGCCTTGACCGGCTCTCCCAGGGGCCCGCCCTTCTCGCAGTACGCGGGACTGGAAAAGGTGGGGGGCTGTTGGCGCCTCACCCACGCTTCATAATGGGACCCATGGGAGGGAGCATACGGGGCAGACTCGCGCCGGGATACGAGACTCAGCGTCCGCCGCGCGCCAAGCTGCATAGTCGCCAGTCCCACGTCAGGGTGCGTAGGCGTCAGATTGCCGCCGAAAGGCGAAGCGGTCCGACTCACGCCGCACGCGGACCGACGTGGGATGCTCGTACTAAGCCAGGGTCGTCCAAGGGCAGCCGACTGAAGTTGACATTCGTGGGCGCGCTCCTGGCGGGTGTGTATGGCGGTACGGTGGGGAATGGGCCAGGAGGAGCGTGTCCATCGTCCCATTGGTCGCCGTGGACGTAGGCCGACGATCCTGGCACTCTATGCGGGGACCTGGACTCTCGCTCGTAAGACCCGAAGGATACCCGACGAGGGACCCGCCCGGGCTCCGGCCCCGACCCCCCCCGTCCACGCCCGGCCCATGCATGGGTCAAGACAGACGCGCGAGTCCCGCGCGCGTACGTCGCCGGGTAGTACCGATCGATCCACGAAGCCAGGCGGGGGTACGAACGGGGAGCTGGCCGTTGAGCTACCTGCGTCCTCTACATCCTCCTCCTCCTGCGCATCTTCCACCACGGAAGGGGTTCGCTGCGTAGGAGGTACCCTATCCGGTTCGCTCGGATGCTCAGTGGTTCGGTCGCGGTCGCGATTGATGTTGCGGCTCCCGGCTGTAACTGCTGCTGCTGCTGATGATGATGATAATGATGCTGCCGCTGCGGCAGCTCAGTGTTGTTGCTGATCAACCTCTAGGGCAGCTCGTTCTACTAAGCTGCGGATCACGGGTCGCCTGATATGCCGTTATGCAGTAGCCCTATAGCTGATGGCAGCACCGGATCTCTGGGATCCCCTGGAACTTTGGCTGGACGCGCTAGCCGCGTCTTCTTTCTCACTATTGTCCTCTGGGGACTGTGCAGTGCCTGTATACCTCGCCTCCTATGCCTCCGGGGCATTTAGGCCGTAACTAAGTGTACCTTACCAACACCGTACACTGCAAGCAACACCTCCCCAGTGAGAGAGAGACACTAGCTAGGAACTCAGGGGTGGTAAAAAATACCACTTTTATCACTTTTTATCACTTTTTATCACTTTTTATCACTTTTTATCACTTTTTATCACTTTTTACCACCCACAAGTGGTATAAAGTGGTAAAAAGTGATAAAAGTGGTAAAAAGAGATAAAAAGTGATAAAAAGTGATAAAAAGTGATAAAAAGTGATAAAAAGTGATAAAAAGTGATAAAAAGTGATAAAAAGTGATAAAAAGTGATAAAAAATACCACCTAAAGCGACTTTTACCACCTAACGGAGGTGGTAAAAGTGGTAAAAGGTGGAAAAAGGTGGTAAAAAGTAGTAAAAAGTGGTAAAAAGTGGTAAAAAGTGGTAAAAAGTGGTAAAAAGTGGTAAAAGTGGTAAAAAGTGGTAAAAAGTGGTAAAAAGAACACCACGACGAGCACAAAAGTGGTAAAAAATACAAGGGCTGAACCGACAACAAGTCAGTTTAGGCCCAAACAATGAATGATGCATCTTTATTCAACATAATATCGGCATGATTACACTTGTGTGCAGCATCTAATGAGGCCGCAAAATGCTGGCGCAGCAGCATCAATCAGAATCATCCTTGGCATCACTACCGTTAAAATCACTGTCATTCCCCTCGTTGCTAGGGGTTTGTCCTCTATAGTCCCTGACCGTGCGCGCGCGTGCACTTGTGCGCAACGGGGGCATGGGTTCCTTCCCCTTGTGTGATGCAGGCGCCAAAGCCTCAGATTTCTTCTTTCTCTTGCGAGGCGGGGCTACGCGTGAGGGTTCTGCCGCCGTGGTTGCCGGCGCGGGCTGCCGTTCAGCGGGCGGCTTCTTTTTCTTGCGAGGCGGGGCTGCGCGTGAAGGTCCTGCCGCCGTGGTTGCCGGCGCGGGCTGCCGTTCATCGGGCGGCTTCTTTTTCTTGCGCGGCGGGGCTGCGCGTGAAGGTCGTGCCGCCGTGCTCGCTGGCGCGGGCGGCGGATCAGCGGGCGGCGGTTCAGCGGGCGGCCGTTCAGCGGGCGGCTCAGGTGGGAAGTACCTGATGTCTTCCTGCCACCTTGTCGCCGTGCTTTGGAAAAACTCGTTCTCCAAAGCCCACCCGGTTGCCAGGTGACGGGGCAGCTTGCAGTGAATGACCGAATGGGGCTGATGCCGTGGGTCCAGCACAAACCCAACAGAGCTAACAGATGTTGGCCACACTAGCTTTGCCGTGCGTGGTGCCTCGGCGCTGCGGACCAACACCAAGCGTTGATCCCGAATGTAAGCCACCTCCGATGCATCGAAAAGCTCTACTCGATCTCAGCACAAGCTGTTGAGTCCACTTCCCCACCGGCTGCACCATGCAGCTTCGCCACGAGAATGTGGGTCAGGTAGCCGTACTGAGTGCTGCTTCCCTCCTTATGGTAGGCTACACCACAGTTTGCAGTCCGCCATGCTTGCTTCCTGTCAGCTTCTTTCGTCCGGTAATTGAAACCGTACAAGTGCACCCTATCATACTCCTCAGCCTTGAGCTGCACGCCGGCTGCTGCAGCCTGGACAAGCTCCGGGACCAGCGGCTGCTGGTTGAGTCCGATCCAGTCTTTGAGCCATGAGAGGTCGCGCGACCTCTCATGGCGCGCTGCACAAGGGCCGCCTGCATGCACATCGCATACAAAGCAAGATAGCAATGCAAGAAAAAAAAAATTAGAATAACGGCAGTAGTCCTTGTAAATCAGATGAAGTTCCATATACTGAAAGAAAGTCAGCTCAAAGAATAGCAACTTACAATAATAGGACAGCGGCGTCTTACCAGTAGGCCTCATCGCCGTTGACTTCGGGATCTTTGTATGTACTCCGCATTGGGCAGCGCATACTCCAACAAAATCGCGCCCACTTCATCAGATTCTGCGGCGCGGTGAAAGTGCAGAAATTCTTAACCTTGCGGCTGCGCCCCCCCAACTCAACCTTCTTGGAAGGGTCTGCGTGGATAACGTCCCAGATGTAGTAGCGGTCTTTTGGCTGAAAAAAAAAAAGAAAGCAAACAAGACATGGCAAGCAGCGCACACAAATATGCAAAGAAATTAGCTGCATGCAGCACAAGACCGGGCCACAAGCAGCGCGTACATAACACTAAATCTGCACACAAATCCATTAAAAAAAAATCGGTCACTAGCGTGTACTTACCATCCCGGTTTTCACCATGTGATAGGCCAGATGGGTCAGCGCCTCAGACTTGCGATATGCTCCGTCCATGGAGCTCTCCACATTGACGTTGGACAGCTTAGCTTTCGTGATGGCCCCCATCATCCGCTCGCCCGACGCCATGGTGCGGGTGTCACATCGACCCAACAAGGGGATTTGCTGGGCCAGGTGGGCCATCATATGAACAGATTTTGCCATCTCAGACGCTGGCGCTACACGCTCCATCGCCACTGCAGCAAGCAAAAACATCTCGCCGCAGTCATCCAACTGCTGCTGAGTCGCCGGGCCGCTAGAAAACACAAAGTCCCAGGCCGCTGATTGAAGGAGAAATGCATGCCGTGCATGCATCGTCATCTAACCGCCCACGCAAGATGGTCGGGAGTTGCTTGCAAAAGTAGAGGATTTTGTCACGCGTCTTGGATTTTTCAGTAATCTTCGCATCGCAGAGCAAGCCACTGATCCGGCCGGTGAAGTAGTCGGGTAGGCTATGCGCCATGATGTCATCGAGACCTGCGCATGACAACCACACGCAAAAAAATAACATATAGTAGTAACACGACAGCCGAAAAAAATAGTCAGTCCTATGTAAATCACACAGACCATAGTCAGTCCTACATATTAAATTTCCAAATTACGGGAAAAATAAGAACCCAAGGTCACACTTACGCTTGATATCAGCCTTTTCCTCAGCCGTCAGCTGGAACCCGGGGCGCGGTGCTGGCGCCCTCTTCTTCTTGCGGCCTTTCTTCGGTGGACTTTGGTGGTCTCCCTCCGGTGGAGGGTCTCCCTCCGGTGGTGGGTCTCCCTCCGGTGGAGGGTCTTCATCAGGCCGCCACAGCTCCGGGTTCAGACCGAGGACCTTCAGCCTGCCACGAAGTGACCCGCTCGCCATAGCCTTCCCTGCATATAGTACCTACAGAAAAAAAAAAAACAATATTTCATCAGCTTTCCATGTGAACAGATAGGCCACAGTCAATGTATGCAAGCAACAATCACAATCAAATGATACAATTAACCCATAGTCCGCTGACCCATTTTGGCACTTTCATACCCCTGAAAATGAAAAAAATCATAACTCACAGGCCACAACTCCAAATACCCCAACCAAGATTCTAGGAGTATCTACACTTCAAGGGCTTTCAGAATATGCAATAATACCTTGGCTTTATCAAAGCATTTGGATGATAGCTCCAGTCAAAGTTGGCCAAAAGACGATCTTTTTTCCCCAAGGAAAAGTCTACCCCACCCTAACTTCCCAGGGAGGGCAGGGAATCTCAATAACAACATTGGACAACTTAGTTGGATAGTCCAATGGTGGTTTCCTTGGGTCAGACCACCCGTATAACCCATTACCCCTATATAACGTGCTCATACATGTGTGTGGGTTACGCGCGTGTAAACAGCTATCTATGACATGCAACACAATAATGCATTATAACAAGCTATCAAAGGCTGCCAAAAGTGCTGGAATACAAACACGTTGCCTACCTGCACTGACGGAGTGGTATACTCCAAAGAAATGCCAAAAACTGGGCACTTTCAGGGCTAATACCACTCTTTACAACAGGCATGGAACTTGCTGAAATATGCATGGATACAATCGTCATTTATAATGCATGGGATACGTATTCCGCTGCAAACAACACGCAAATACGTTGTCGTACCTGGCTCGTTCATGCCCTACCCGGATTCCGCTGGCCGGGACCCTCAAATCTCACACATACTGATGCTCTACATGCAAAGGCCGCCATAGCCGCATACTTCATGATCCGCCATGACTACCAGGTCGATGTTCCGTGCAAAGATGGCTACTAAACTAGTCCGCATTCTCAGCAAACGCTGCAGCTGACGTCCCATACCCAAACTGGATGCCCGGGCTGCATGGCGCAGATTTGCCCGGCCATAGGGAGGAAATCGACCTATGATAAGCTATGACTCATCTGGAACTGACGACCAGGAAAGTTATATTTTCCTACCTGTATTTTCCCAACCCTATAAATCTGGCCGTGCCTGACCTACGAAAATCATGCATCGTCATTCTGAGCAACATTCTGAACCGTTTCAAGCCGCGAGACGCAAACATTTCGTAACAGCGGCACGTTGCAGCATGCAGCCATATCTCATTACGCGCGCGCGCGAGCGAAAATTTCCCGCCAAAGTCACGTGATACATTCTCAATGCACGTTGTAATTACCAGGCTATGGCGAATATTACCCCCAAACCTATGCATCACCTTCGTCCCTAAGTGTTCCCGGACCCACCGGACCACTGACATCCGTCACAAGTGGCGCGGCGCTCTCGGCGCGGCGCGAAATTCGACCGTTAGTCAAACCCCCCGACAGGTCGGGGGGTTAACGGACTAAGGGTTAAATGTTTAGCAATTACCGCTTGTTGTGCAATGAATGACCCGCTTGAAGTTGTTGGGACACAGATGGAACTCGTCAATAAAATGACGGATCTTCAGGTGAACCCCGTACGGTAACTTGAGAAACGGCTCGGGCTGCTTTTTTAGCGTAGCACAGTACTTCAGGTAGCCAGCATGGTCCATCTCCTGAACAACAGGAGCGTGAGCCGGCCGGCGGGGGTCACCCTCGGGAAACATGCGGTCATTGCCAAGGAGAACGATACGGCCATTTGAGATAAAAACCCCACGCCACTGATCACCATGTAGGACGCATTGATAGTACCCTGCATCTGGAATGTTCAGGGACTTGGAGTATGCCGGGTAGTCGTGAATTATGCCAGCAAGAATGGACCTCACAAATGTCGTAGTGTAAACACCGGCCACGTCCAGCGTCACATCACAAATGTAATACCCCTTCCACAGTACCAGGAAGTCCTCAGCGATCAAGTCCAAAAAAATGCTCATGTTCTTCGGTGCCTTTCCCTTCATTGCACCCACAAGAAGCACCATAGGGCAAAAACGCCCATTCACCATAACCCACTCGGGCAAGTTCACACAGGAAACAAACGCGGGCCAACTGCTGTGGGTATCCATGAAAGACCTTGGACATACACCGTCAAAATTCAAAAGGAAGATGGTGTTCCGCGGCTGGCTGCGAAAGTCCCAGTTGTTCTTTATGTGCTGAATGGCACGGCTGTCTGCACGAACAGGTCCATGCACAAGAAACACCAGACGTAAGAAGAAAGGTATCCATCAGAGCAGTACAAACAAAAGATACGCGCCAGAGGAAAAATCTCGAACTTGATACTTTGGCACACATTGCATAACAGAAGGCGTAGAAACAAGTGCAAACCTGCCTTTCAAGCCGTCCACAACGCGCGTGGATGAGTCTGGCTCCCTGTTTTCATGGTTCGCAGCGTACTGAAGGGCTTCCGCCATTTCCGGGACTCGGAACCAGGCCCTAATCAGTTAGGTTAAATAGTGCTGGAACCTTTTTCCCACTGAGGCAAATCGGTCCGTCACACTATTTTAATTGCCCGGAATAACCACTTCCGAGCACCCAAGTTAATTCGGCCGAATTAACTTGGGTGCTCGGAAGTGGTTATTCCGGGCAAAATAGTGTGACGGACCGATTTGCCTCAGTGGGAAAAAGGTTCCAGCACTATTTAACCTAACTAAAACCTGTGCACCTTGGAGGTCAGGGGTTCGAATCCTCACTGAGGCAGCTCCGGCGCAATATCATTTGCGTGCTCAGCGGCCTAGGCGGATGTCTCGGGCTCTTCGTTCCCCCTCCACGGGGTCAGGTTTTAGTTAGGTTAAATAGTGCCGGAACCTTTTTGCCGTTGGGGCAAATCGGTCCGGAACACTATTTTGCCCGGAATAACCACTTCCGAGCACCCAAGTTAATTCGGCCGAATTAACTTGGGTGCTCGGAAGTGGTTATTCCGGGCAAAATAGTGTGACGGACCGATTTGCCTCAGTGGGCAAAAGGTTCCAGCACTATTTAACCTAACTAAAACCTGTGCACCTTGGAGGTCAGGGGTTCGAATCCTCACTGAGGCAGCTCCGGCGCAATATCATTTGCGTGCTCAGCGGCCTAGGCGGATGTCTCGGGCTCTTCGTCCCCCCTCCACGAGGCCAGGTTTTAGTTAGGTTAAAAAGTGCTGGAACCTTTTGCCCACTGAGGCAAATCGGTCCGTCACACTATTTTGCCCGGAATAACCACTTCCGAGCACCCAAGTTAATTCGGCCCATCCATCAGGGGGAAGTGCCTAACCTGGCGATGCGCTTTCCGCGAGTTGACGACGTCACCGTTTCTGTCAGTGTACGTCTCGTAGCGCGACAGCTTGCAAAGAGGGCAGCTCTTAGTAATCTTGTCCTTGTACAAGTAACCCTCGCATGGGCAGGCATCGTACACACGGTACCCCAAGCCCAAGCCTTTGATCACTTTCCGTGCCTTCGAGATACTGTCGGGCAGAGTGTTGCCCGCGGGGAGAACGTTTCCCAACAGCTTAAAGAGCTCATCAGCAAAGGTCTGAGGGCATGAGTTTTCCCCCATTAGCGTCAGCAATTGCAATGTAAACATCAACGCCTTGCTCTCAGATCCCGGGTACAATGGCGTATCGTCCTTGACTCTGGCCACTGCTTCGTCATAATTTCTAGCAAACTGGCGTGCTGCATCCTCTCCACTGGCCGACCCGTCGTCAGGGTCCTCGGCCATGAATTCATCGACTGTCTGTCCTTGACGCATTTCAAACAATCTCTAGATGGAGGGCCGGCATCGACCGTTGATGGTCAATGCCGGCCCTCCGTGGCTAACCAGTTGCCATCGGGCGCACAAATCGAGCCACGCTGGGACGTCTGCGGCAGTGAGACCGCTGGCAGCTCACTAATCAACAGTGAGCATGAAGTCCGGCTCTGTCCACATTTCCAGGAACGCATCCACCATAATTTCGCGATAAAACTGAGGAAGCCTGGAGGATGACCAATGCAACTGGACAATGTAGGTATCCATGGAGGAAGGGAAAGGAGATATCACGAAATTTGGCCAGCTAGCATGTGTGTCGATGTAACTGATCGGCTCGAGTCCGGTATCCATGGGTCAGGTAGCAAAAGCCGACCGCCATCTTTCTGGTGCCTGCCTGCGTGCCACCCGCCGCCGTGATAGCCGCTAAGTCACCCGTTGCAAGTTTGAGTCTGCTCGCCAACACTTTCGATGTCGTCGATCCCTTTTGATCAAACGGACATTTTCTCAGGGCTGCCATTTTCCCCACGAACCTGGGCCAGTCATTCAAATGGTAGATATTACGGTCAGTGTACGGGGGTATTGGTTAGTCACGGGCTCATTGGTAGAAGTCTACTGAAACGGTACAGCCTTAGCTCCTGAGGCCTCTGTACTTGTACCAAGCAGTACAGAGTTTAGCCGATCCGCACGCGCAGCCGCGTGGGGCGTGCGGGCCCCGCGCGGGGCGTGCAGGAAGGCCGTTTGTGTAGTTGCCGTTGGTGGCTTTTGGCGAAAGACGTTCAAAAAAATTTTGCGCGGGATGCTTTCAGGTTCGTCGATCTGCTGATCGAATCCAACGGTGGACAGAGGCAGGTGCAGTGCGTCATGTATACGTTGGCACCGTCTCCGTTCGCAAAACGGGGGGATTCCGGGCTTTGCCAGCCTTGGTCATCTGCATGGTGGTGTGCGACCGAACGTTGTAAATGCCGAGAAGGGTAGCAGTGCTCCGACCAGCTCACTTGTGCAGTGCCGAGGAGTGGGAGCGATTTGATGCAAGAGCGACCGAAGATGAAAAGCCGAAACAAAACGTCGGTCCCAAGGAATATGTGCGGACCTAATTAAGACTGCAAATAACGACCTTTGGCCGTGCATACCTGGTAGAGGGGTATGTCCTCAAGGAACAGGATGGCACCATGGTCGAGGCGCTGATTAACCGGGTAAAGAAGAGCTGCAGTAACTTTCTAGAAACAGCTGTGGGTGACGACAACCGTGCCGAGCTGGATAAGTATGAGGCATCATGCTGGGTGCTAGACCCCACGACTGGTGAGCTCACCCCCCAGAAGCCCAAGGGCTGCAAACCCAAAGCTTTACTGAAGTGTGGACGAATTTGTAAGGAAGGAGCTGAGCCGGTGGCTAAGCAACACGAGCTCCAAAAAGCGGCAGAGTGCTGGCGCCGAGGACGAGGATGATGACGGCGACCTGAAGGAAAATTGACAAGCGCTGGGCGACGTGACGAACATGCCAAAGGTAATAACGCTATCTTTAGCTACAGGAGTCTGCAAGCTTCTTGGTTTTTTCTTTCATCGCGGGTCTGCTCTTAACCGACTTCCCGAATGTTAACGTCCTTATTCCATGCCCCGCCCTCTGCTTGCAGGCAATTCCTGCTGCCAAGCCGGCGGCCAAGCCGGCGGCCAAGCCAGCGGCCAAGCCGGAGGTCAAGCCGGAGGTCAAGCCGGAGGTCAAGCCGGAGGTCAAGCCGGAGGCCAAGCCTGTGCAGCATGCCACAGGCTACCGAGCAGATGAAATTCGGAGACTCAGAGCTCGGCTCCAAGCCCTTGAGGAGGAGTTAGAGCAGGAAGTCGCAGGGTACGCGCCTCCACCTGTGGAGGCATCGGATGTGAGGCCGCCGCCTCAGGTGGCCAAGAAGGTTGTACCGCCGCCCCCCCCTGTTGGCAAGCAGCCAGGCTGTCATGCCGCCCCCTCCGGTGGCCAAGAAGGTTGTACCGCCGCCCCCTCCCGTTGGCACGCAGCCTGTCATGCCGCCCCCCCCGGTGCCCAGCAACGCTGTGCAGCCGTCCCCTCCGGTGCCCAACAACACCGTGGAGCCGCCCACTCTGCATGGTGCCCAAGCTGGCCGACCTGCCAATGCCGGTTGGTCTCCCACCTGCTCGTGTGCCTGCCATCAAGCCAGATGTCTTCGAGCCCATCACGTCGCGCCCCGCCATCAACAAGCCGGCCGCCAGCAACAAGCCGGCCGCCAGCAACAAGCCGGCCGCCAGCAACAAGCCGGCCGCCAGCAAGAAGCCGGCTGCAAAGCGAAAGCTAATCCTAGTGGTCCCATGGACTTGGGGCTTGCGCACTATCTGAGCACCTTACTGCCAACCGCGGTGGTTCAAGAGCGACCGGGCCCTGGTGGTTTTGGAGAAGCACTGCACCGGGCCTTCGTGGCACAAAGGTACAAGTACGAGCGCGATGGGGCGCGGCCGGCTGCGTATGTTTGGGAGCCTGGCAAAGTGGTGGAGGTGAAGCCGAAGCTCAAGACCCCTTATGGCACGCGGTTTGTGGAGCGCGATGGGGGCTCGCAAATGTTGTTTGTTGACTTTGCCACGATGCATTACGGTGACGCCGAGGGCAACGAGAATGCGTGGGTCCTTCTGGGCAACGTTACTGACGACGACCTTCGAGGCGCACGTGCGAAATTGAAGGAGAGTTGGGGGCCAGCAGAGGAGAAGGAGGAGGTGTCGGATGAGTATGTACCGGCCAAGCGAGCGCGGGCGCCACCCAAGGAGAAGGCGTCTGCCGGTGCATGCTCCCTTTGCGCCAGCGATCCCGCCTGCCTCTAGCTCTTCGACCGCAACGGCGTCTGCCGGTGATCCCTCCGCGCCAGCGATCCCGCCTGCCTCTAGCTCTCCGGCCGCAACAGCGTCTGCCGGTGCTCCCTCCGCGCCAGCGATCCCGCCTGCCTCTAGCCCTTCGCCCGCAATGGCGTCTGCCGGTGCTCCCTCCGCGCCATGCAGCGATCCCGCCTGCCTCTAGCCCTTCGCCCGCAACGGCGTCTGCCGATGCTCCCTCCGCGCCAGCAATCCCGCCTGCCGCTAGCTCTTCGCCCGCAACGGCGTCTGCCGATGCTCCCTCCGCGCCAGATCTCACCGAGGCGGAACTGGAGCTTGCCGCGATCAAGGCCATGATGGCAAAAGCGCAGCGGAAAGTTGAGCTGGAGCGGCAAGCAAAGGAGTCCCAGAGTCAGACTCCTGATCCGGTAATTTAGTGGAATGTTTTTTCTGACGCACGTTTTAGCTATGTAGTGATGTGGTGTTGTCACACCCAATTGCCATGTGCGTATATTTTTGTTACTCATGTATGTATCACTCTCATGCTAGGTCATGCATCATACCCACAGGCATAACCCATTTCACCATGCAGGATGTTTTGCTGGGCAACAACTATCTGCCGTGCCTGACTGCCCCCCCACCCCCTGCCTTGCTGCACGGCTTGTGTCCTCTTCAATGGTGGTGCTCTGTGTGCCTGCACGCCTCCAGAGCATGAGTGCTGGCAACTGTGTGGCTTTGTTCATGCAAAGAAGCATCATTGCATGATCATGATGACACCTGAAGAAGAAGTAAATTAATTGGCTGGGCTTGATGCGGCCTGTGTTATTTCACAATGGTGTAAACGTATCGATGAGACGCCCAATGTGGGGCTAAATCCTCATTGTAAATCAAGAGAGACAACTGTAAATGGGATGTATTATTATTTCTAATAAAGAAACCATTTGGAATGATGGTTCTTAACAGTGCTTGTGTTGTAATGCTGGCAAAATCTGCATTTTCCCCTTTTTTATCACTGTCATTTTTACCACTTTGTGATATTTTTACCACCCTCATTTTTACCACAATTTGTGGCGTGTTTTTACCACCCTCACTTTTACCACTTTGTGGCGTGTTTTTACCACCCTCGCTTTTACCACTTTGTGGTATTTTTTACCACTTTGACAGTAAAGTGGTAAAACTGAGGTGGTAAAAGGTGGTAAAACAATTTTACCACCTGCTTTTCTCCTAGCGTTTTTCCACCGGTTTTCCACCGTTTTACCACCTTTTACCACTTTTTACCACTTTTTACCACTTTTTACCACTTTTTACCACTTTTTACCACTTTTTACCACTTTTTACCACTTTTTACCACTTTTTACCACTTTTTACCACTTTTTACCACTTTTTACCACTTTTTACCACTTTTTACCACTTTTTACCACTTTTTACCACTTTTTACCACTTTTTACCACTTTTTACGACTTTTTATCACTTTTTACCACTTTTTACCACTTTTTACCACTTTTACCACTTTTACCACTTTTACCACTTTTACCACTTTTACCACTTTTACCACTTTTACCACTTTTACCACTTTTACGGTTCCTGAGTTCCTAGTGACGAGAGAGAGAGAGAGAGAGAGAGAGAGAGACAGACAGACAGAGAGAGAGAGAGAGACACACACACAGAGAGAGAGAGAGAGAGAGAGAGAGAGAGAGAGAGGACAACCGCGTAATGTATATATAGTAGTATACTTTTATAGTAGTACTTATTACTGATATTAACTATTAGCTATTAACTATTAACACTAGGCTATGAACAGTAGTGCTGTATAGCTGCTGTATCAAACATACAATATTGCTTATGACCTAAAGGAGGTGCCCAGGTGGAGCTGCTCTAGTGCTCGCAACACATCATGTGCATGTAGCTGTGTGAGATACCTAGTCTGCATGGTGAAGCCCTTATGGGAGTAGTATATTATCCCTAATAGACCAATCTGCCTCTGTGATGAATACGTCTATAACCTCCGTCATTATTACGTCTATTGCGAGAGGTTCCCATGAATTACAGATTAGGTATAAAGCAATATCACACAGTATGGAAGCATGAGATGCAGGGAGGGGAAAGAAAGGAGGAAAGCCCACCCAGGATACCTCTACGTGCAGGTGACGTGCTCACAACGAGAGAGAAACACGAGGCAGAAACAGTACGTTCACAAACAGTACGCAAACGTTGAGGTCCAGCCACCGGCAACACAATCGGCAACTGCCAGCCGGTGACTATACCCTCAAACCGGAAGCGGCGTTGCCCTCTGGGGGTCCGCTCACGGCTCACGAAGGTTGGCCTCTGGGGCAACCTCGATACCAACAGGCACAAACATGAATACAGAACACGACAGAAAACAGAAACCCCTTGTCTACGCGCGTGGGTAAGACAGGAAGGACAAGAAGGACTTACTACTATTCCCCTCCCCCCCCCCCGGGGGAAGGGAGGCCAGAGCGTCGGGGAGCGAGGGGCCAGGGGCGGGCGCCGGGGGCGCCAGGCCCGCCGGGGGGTCGGCCGGGCCCAGCCCCGGCGACAGCGCCGCGCCCCCGTCGGCGGGGCCAGGCGACGGGTGGGGCCCCGGGGCCGAGGGCGCCAGGGCCCGAGCAACAGCGGCCCCACCGGGCAGGCCACGGCCCGCCCCGAGGGCCCCGGCAGGGGGGCGCACGGGGCAGGGGGCCGGAGCACCCGGCGGGGAGGGCAGCCCGGGGGCCCGCCGGGGGGGACAGCGAGGGCACGTCCAGGAGCCCGGCGGGACCCGGTAGAGCCGGGGAGTAAGACACTGCAAGTGACACCCGGAATTGCAAGCATCACAAACTACATAACATGTGGTGCCCGCGGTGCCCGCTCCGGCAGACCTCGCAGACCAAGGAGGGGGAGACCGGGGCGCCCGAGCCCCCCGCAGCCGGGTCTCCCACATCCGCAAGAAGGGCCGCAAGCCGAGAGGACCGCCGAGGCGCCAACCGGGGGGCGGGGGAGCCGTTGGCCGGAGGGGGTCGTGGGTCGTCCATGACCAATCAGGGCCTGACTGAGGCGTGGAAGCCACCCAGGGGGGGGGGCGGGGGTGTGTGGGGGGCGGAGCCCCCCACGCGGGGGGTTGGGGGGCGGCAGCCCCCCAACGCGCCGGGCGCAGTTTTTTTCAGCTGTGCATGGAGAAAAAAAACGTGTCTCAATCCAGGAACCCCCGTCGGTTCATGGCATGCAGCCTAGAAAACTGGAGCGATGGAGCCGCAACTAACGGGAAATCCGCATTCGAATGCGCCTAGCCCACGGGTCACAAGTGGCCGACAGGTATGTTTTCTTTTATGATCCTTCCTTGCAGATCACAGGTCAAGATCAAGGCTGAGAAAGTGAGAGACTGAGAGACAAAATGTTCACGCAGAAAATTGGCAGCTTGAGATACCCTTGCTGCCTTTGTTCATTTCATTATATAGGCAATTAGGTGGCAAAGGTAGAACTGCCACATGTCAAGCAAGGGTTGCAACACTTCTAGATTCCTAGAATATTCTGTTGTGTGATTGCCAGATGGCATTTGCTGAAATACAACATAAGGAATGATTGCCATCTGTCAACATGCAAATAACCATCATATGGAACTGCCATCTGTCAATAAACTAAGCAATGTGTTCTAGGCATTCGCCACATGTCCATGGAATATAAAGAAAGTATCTAGAATCCTTGTCAGGAATCAAGAAACACTGACGTAAGATCTGACACAACAGTAGTCACTGTACCATGAATCTACCTCATGAACTAGCAACATGTTCAGGCCAGTTGGCATGCCAGTTGTCAGCACAATTGTCGCGTGATATGCTGACACACTAGTCTACTTGGCAAGACCATAGTGCATATAACTTTGGAAGGCCGTATCTCAGCCATTCGTAGTCCGAATCGAGTAGGAAAAAGTGCTACAAGTCCAGCTATTAAATCTCTATCAAGCTGACTATATACAAGCACAATGTGGGCAGGGCAGGTGGATACACTAATATCCAGACACCCCCCTTAGTCCAATGACGTGCCCACTAGCAGCTCAAGTCACACAGGAATGCAGGAGCCGTCCTCGAAGCAGCTCGAAGCGTGGTCGCGGAAGTGCCTTGGTCAGGATATCCGCCACCATCTCCTCACCGGGGCAATGTTGGACATTGATGTCACCATCCTCCACCTTCTCACAAATGAAGTGGAAACGCACGTCAATGTGTTTTGCATGTGCGCTTGGGGTGAACCGGGTCCTTGGAGAGTGCCACAGCACCGGTGTTGTCGCAGTAGACCGGAGTAGGTGCAGCCGTAGTAGAGCCCGTCAGCTCCATCAAGATCCTCCGCAGGGGGAGCACCGACTGCAGCAAGGTGCCCGCAGCGATGTACTCGGCCTCGCATGAAGAAAGAGCGGTCACCGTTTGGCGGCGGCTTGCCCAATCAATAGGGGCACCAGCGTACATGACCAGGTTGCCGCTGACAGACCGCCTGGTCTTGACGTCATTTGCCCAGTCCGCATCTGACCAGCCTTCAAGGCTCCCGCCAGTGAAGCGGAGACCGAGGCCGTGGGTTGCCAGCAGGTAGCGGATGACCCGCTTGGCAGCCTGCATATCACCTAGCGTGGGTGATTGCATCTGTTGCCATTGGGTGACGTAGATGAGCGCCCCCACTATTTGCTGGAACACCTCCCGTTGCGATTGGTCACACTGTCCCCCCTCGCTCAACACGGCACCCGGGACAACCGGGGTGGGAACACCACGACTCTCACCTAGAAACAAGGAAGGGTGGTCCGAATCGGACAGCTGAAAACGTGTACCAAGGCGAGAAACCCAGGCGGCTACCCAAGGGGCAGAGGGGCTGGCAACGATCATGTCATCAACATGTACAAACACAAAGCCCCTGGCACTGGGATAAAGGTAAAGACATGTGTCTGTAGCGCTAGGCACTGCACCATCCGACACGAGATGAGAACGGAAGGTGCGATGCCAATTGCGCGGAGCCTGACGTGTGCCATACAGGCTGCGATGAAGCTTCCATACAAGAAGCTCGCCAGAGGCGTCATACTCCTCATAGCCCAGGGGTGGACGTACATAGACATCCTCCTCTAAAGGAGCATACAAGAACGCAGTGCGGACGTCTAATTGATGCAGAGTATAGCCATGCGTGACTGCAAAAGCAAGAGCCAAACGCACTGTGCATGGAGGAACGAACAGTGGGGCTAAAGATGTCCTGAAAATCAACACCCTCACGCTGGGCATAGCCCTTGCATACAAAACGTGCTTTCTCACGTCCATCCGACTTACGTGCATACACCCAACGGGAAGGTATGGCCGAAGTAGTTAGCATATTGGGGCACCAATGTGCTAGATGGATGCAGGTTGAGGAGACCTTTCCAACGCCGTGTCAACCGCCTAGAACAGACAAGGGACTAGAAAGTTATCAAGTCCCGAAGTACTGCCGACCGGTGGGCGAGGGCGGGGCACACTCAGGGCATAGTGGACAGGACACGTGGCAGGCCGTGCCTGCACAGGCTTAGCCTGTACTCTCACGTGACTGGGACACAGTGTACTGAGGGCTCAACGGTACTGTGGCTAGTAGAAGCCAGTAACCAGCCAGCAGGTCTGCAAGGATGTAAGTCCTTGCAGGACTGTGGCAGGTCCTGTGCTGTCCTAGACACAGGATAGCCAGAGATTCCTGTATGCTGCCTGCAACAAGGATGCAGGGCAGCGATACGAGGCTCTGGCAATGTAGCGTTGCCCAGCGTTGCTCATGACCGAGGAACAAGGATGGAACGAGGTTGCATATAGCTCGAGGCTCAACGAGGCAACGAGCGTCTTCACACACGAACCTTGGTCGTCACGACGAGTGGCGAGCCTATCGAGGGTCGTAGGCCTGGTGTGAGGATAAAGGTTGCTAGCCAGCAGCCTAGGGTCATTCCAGCCGGCAAGGACCAGGAGCTCACAAGCTCTGCTGACGAGTTGCTGCGCAAATCGTACTATTGCTTCCACGCTTTCATGTCTGGTTCATCGTCAAGCAGCCACGGTGCTGGTGAGGCGAACGAGCAGAGAGACGCGCAAGCGTTTTTCCCCTACCGTAACCAAGCAAACGCTCCAACATTCGTGCAAGCGGCCTACGTAGCGAGGCACTTGGCAGAAGAGGGGTGGGTGGCGGTGAGTGGGGGAGGCACAGGCCAGCGGCGGCGGACCCGATTATACAACGGGCTCGCGTCGTGATTTCTCCAGGTGAGACGGGGCGAGTGGCGGTGGAAGAGTTGGTGCGCATTCGGACGCGCTAGCTGAAACTGCTAATCGTGTGGAGGTCGCTTATCAGGGCGCCCATATCACGCTTGCCGGTCTCGACCTAGCCAGGGAGGCGCTTAGCCAGATCGTGGCAACAGCGCTCGGCAGCACCAGACTGTTCAACCACTGGGTGGCGACAGCAGTGCTAGGAGAGGGGGTACCAGACGCCGACATCATCCGGAACGCGCGTGCTCGGGAGACGGTAAATCCTTGGAGCACGGCGGAGGTATTTGCCCAAACCATTGAGAATCTTGTTGCTGTCCTTTTGCAAGAGTCGAGAGGGTACGCAGACAGGTTCTATATTACCACGCAGCCTTTCGGAGTGTACTCCAGGCTTGATACACCGAGGCCGGAAACCACCACTGCGTGGGGTCCGGAGGTGGAGATTGTCGCAGGGGTCGAGAAGACGCCTGAAGACGTCCATTTTGAGTGGACTGACAAGCCAGAGGGCTCCGTCAAGCGCTCAGCCCAGCAGATAAACGAGGGCGACGGCACTACCGAGACCTACGAGGAAGGCAGAGAGCTGATCTGCATATCCCTCGTGAGGTGACTCACGAGTACGATCGTTACGGCCGAGGCGAGCAGAACGAGCTTGTCGGCGGCGGTAAGCGGTGGGTACGCGATCTTGCTTGGCATCGCAACCCAGGTGAGACACAACATCCAGTCGAACGCAAGGAGACGGGCGACCTGTGACCTGCGTGCTGGGAGAGTTTAACCCAGACCTCCAGATTGTCGCAGAGGCAGCAGCAGCCACATCGGTTGCTGAGGGTGTTGAGCAGCGTCCAGACCGTGAGGAGGGGCAGGCGAGTGCAAGCCAGGAGGCGGCCTCGTCTGGAGTAAGTGCGTGAGCCTGAGTGGGTTCCAGCGCCATATCTGCGTGTGTTTTTGTGTATTCTATAATGCTTCGTAACACGCGCGGGGCGGCAGCGGGAGCGGGGCGGGAGCGGGGGATGGCGGGGGTGAGGCAAGGGCAGACACGGGAGGCCCCGCCAACGTCGTGCCAGAGGGACAGGCAATCCCAACGGCAGAGGGCGTCAATGGCAGGAGGGCGTCCAACCGGAAGAGGAAAGAGGTGGCACAAGGGGAGGAGCGTGCAGGGTGGCCAACCGACGGCGTGGTGCTGACGGGGGAGGGCCAGAATGATGCTGAACGTCAAGCACCTGGTAAGAGACCATGTGTGCCTGCGTCTGGTGTTCCTGCAGCTATGTTCCTGCGCCATTAGCACCAGTAGGAGCTGCTGTCATTGGCAGTGACCCTCGTGCTTTGCCTGGGACTAGACCTCATATGAGTGCTGTGGCTGTGATGAATGGCCAGAAGCCTCTCAAGCCTCCTGTGGGACAGGAAGAGCTAGACAAGTGGTTGGAGGATATGGAGCTAGTTTCATGCTCTGTAGATCCCACTGTCAACCTTGTGCAGGTATTCCACACATCCACGACTAATAGGGATTCAAGTGAGCGGGTGAGGGACAAGGCTAGGCAGGCTGTCAAGGACAAGCTGACTTGGTCTCAGTTCCTAGAGGGCCTACGTCAGGAGTTTTCTGATAAGGTACTCAACCTCACTAATCACTATAAGCTCAGCTATGATACCTTTGAGATCAAGGGCACAATAGCTGAGGAGCTGCAGCGGCTCACACGCATCAGGGAGAAGGGGGCCAAGCATGGCTTCAATCTGACTGATAGAGCAGTGGCAGATTACTTCCTGGATCGCATGGGGCTGAGTGTGGATGGGAGAAATGCAGCTAGGATGTTTGCTGATCAGACAGATGGGACGTGGCCAGCCTTGCAAAAGGTTATTTTCAATATCCGTCCATCTGACAATGCTGCTTGCAAGGCAATCCAGGTGACTGGTGCCCCTTCAGCCTCCGCTCATCAGGTCCATGGTGACGCCCCTGGGCAGGGTGCTCAGGGAGAAACCAGACCTAGTAGGCGTCAGAGGGCTAACAGGCGCAGGCAGAATGGTAACCAGGGTGGCAAGGGCCAGCAGCAGGGATCCAAAGGCAAGGGTCAGCAGCAGGCTGGTGGTCACCAGGGTGGTCAGCAGAACAAGGGTGGCCAAGGGCAAGGCAAGAGCCAGGGCCAGGGCACCCAGGCCAGTCAGAGCAGCCAGAACCAGGGTGGCCTGAAGAAGGCTGCTGCTGGGAAGGATGACAAATGCTTTGGATGTGGCAGGACGGGTCATTGGCGACGTGACTGCCCAGACCAGGCCAAGTCTGCTGGAGCAGGCTCTGGCCAGGTGGGTAAGCCATGACTTGAGATGTTGTCCCCTGTAAATAGTCAATCACCCCTAGTGGGACGAACAGTTGTACATAGTAATGGGGGTGTCCCTCTTGTGCAGCAGCAAGGGGTTGGGAATGATGAGGTGCTTCCACTCAATGATTGCAATAACGCTGCTGCAGCAGTGGAATTCCCTGTGCCTGTGGCAGGTGCAGGGTCTCCAGTTGTTGGGGTTGACTCTGGGAGTCAAGCCGCCAGACTGGAAGGACCTGCAGCTTCTGTGGGAACCGGGGCTGGCTCTGGGAGCCGAGCTACCTTGGAGGAGGTCCCTGGAGCAAGAGAACAGCAGGTGGGTCGTGCTATCCCAAGCACACAGTCTTTGTCACGTTCCTCTCTGTGCAGCCAGGCTGACAGGGGGTTGAGCTATGCTCAGGCTGGAAACACTCTACACCATATCTTTGGTCACTCTAAGCAGGCAGAGATGTTTGCTTGGAAGATTGGCAAGGAGCCTTTGCTAGAGGCCTGCAGTGCAGCTGCTCAGAATTGTGTCTGTCAGGAGAATGCTGTTCGCCTCCCACAGTCCCATGCCAGAGAACCTGCTAGAGAGCGGGGGGATATCCAGGTGGACATCCAACACATCAGGGGCATGTATCTGTTGGTGGGGGTGGATAGGTTTAGCAGATATAGGTTGCTGACCATTCTTCCTGGAATGCAGGAGCATCAGCTGTTGATGGGTCTCCAGTCTTTGTTGCCAGGCTTTGGGGTGTACACCAAGGTGCAAGCTGACTTGCAGTTTGACTGCTTGATCAAGCTGGCTGACCAGCTTCCTTGTAAGTTGGTAGTGGTCCCTAGGGAATGCCATGGGCAGCAGGGAGCTGTAGAGAGATCTATACGTGAAGTAAAAACAGTGGTGCTAGCAGCTAGAGTGTGCCTGTTGTGGCATCAGCTCTAGAGAAAGCAGCTTGGTGTAAGGGGATTGAGGAGCAGCTTAACCACAGGGTAACCTATTACTATGATGGTGTGGCAGTCTCTCCCCTGGCATTGCAGTTTGGTATGCTATCACAGGACGTGGTGGCAGCCTGCCTGAAGAAGGCAGACAGGGTGTTTTCCAGATTGAGGCGTAAGGACAAGGGTTGGAAAATGCTGAGGCCCCAGGTGGGACTGAGGGTCAGGATGTGGAAGGAACCGTCATTACCAGGCAAGCGTGGCAAGTGGCAAGATGGGCAGGTAACCCATGTTGAGGAAGCTAACCATTCTTGTCTGGTGGCTTTGGAGAGTAATCCCAAGCACGTGTACAGGCTATCCTGGGCTCACGTCAAGGAGAGAAGGCCAACTGCAATCTGGCCTGAAGACGGCCCTGATCCTCCCTTGGAGGGAGATGAGCAGGATGAGAGCCAGGCAGCAGATGCTAACCCACCATGCTTGGATTATGGTCTGTCCTGGATGGATGAGGGTGAGCAGGAGTCTGCTGAGACGTCTGTCACAAGGCCAGAGGTGGCCAGGGCTGCACCACAGTCCAGGGGGCTGCTTATGGCGGACATCATTCGAGCTCTGCAGAACAGCAAGCGTGATCCCAAGGTATCTAAGCTCACGGGATGGGGGTCATGTGGGGCACCAGCACTAGAAGTGGATACCAACTCACAGGTGTCCATTCTAAGGGTAGAGGATGCTGCAGGCTTGCAGTGGTCATCCCCTAGCTGCCTAGCTGTGTCTGATTTCTCTGGGAATGTGTCCATGAAGATCTTGGGAGAAGTGAGTGTGCCTATCCTGGGGGTGCCCACCACGTTCAGTGTGGTTGAAGGGTATCAGGGGCCTGCCATTCTAGGTCAGAACTTCTTGTGCTTACCAGGGGTGAGGATATCCTCTGAGGAGCTAGCATTAGAAGGGCAGGGCCGCCTTCCCTTGCAGAGATATCGCTACTCCCAGGGTCTTAGTGTGGCTGTAAGGGCTGTGAGGGGTCTAGAGGCAGAGGGTCCTGATACAAAGGAGCCCATTGCTGGGGACCTGCTGATCCTCCCTACTACGTTTGACCCACGTGAGTTGGGTGTGCAGAGGTACCAGATCCCAGGAACGAGTCCTGTACCTTGGCGCAAGCTAGTGGAGATGATGCAAAGCCCCAAGATGGCTAAGGCATGGACTCTTGGCTTTGTTGCTTCTGGGCATGAGTGGATAGTTGCCAACTGTGCAGAGCCTGTGGATGTCCTCCCTGAGGATCACCAGCTGCTCAGGTTGATGTTTGTCCTCAAGCTCAAGGAGGTAGATGGCGTGCAGGTGCCACATGTTAGACCAGTTGTGACTGAGTACCATGGCACTGGACAGTTAGCAGATGAGGAGCTTTACACACCAGGGATGCTGCATGATACATGGAGGATTTTGTTGTGCATTTACTTGTCTTTTCTGCAGAAGGGGATACCCTATAGCTCTGTGTTGGTAGATTTCAAGAGGGCTTTTCTTAAGGGTGATCAGCAGGAAGCACAGGATACTTGGCGCACAATACCCCCTTTCTTTGTTAAGGTGCCTGCAGTGTGGAGGGCAGAGCTGAAGACGAGGTATTTGAGGATTCTCAAAGGCGTGGAAGGCCTTAGATCGAGTCCCATCATCTGGAGGAAGAGCTTGGAGAAGTACCTCAGGTCTGTCTGTGGTCTCTCAGTCTCTCCAGTTGATCCTTGTCTGTTTCAGGGTAGCTATGAGGGGCTGCCAGCGTTTGCCTCCCTGCATGGTGATGATCTGCATCTCCTGGGCCATCCCACTTGGCAAGAGTTGACTCTGGCCAGGATCCAGAAACGGTTTGAACTGGGTAAGATCCAGTACATGGTTGAGAATGAGCCCATGGTGTTTTGTGGAATGCAGGCGACCTTGGTCCATCAGCAGGGTACATGGTCCATCCAGCTGGAGGGTGGTAAGGATTATCCTCAGCAGATCATAGATGCCTTGCAGGAGCCCATCACCCAGGCCAGATGTGCAACAATACGAGGTATGTTGGCATGGCTGGCCAGCATTTGTGCTCCTGACCTGTTGGTACTGAGTCGGTTGACCGATTCCCAACTGGTTGAGGTGGGTGCTGAGAGAGTGGTAGAGGCTGTTCGCATGTCTCCCCCTCTCATGCTGGGTCCTTTGGATTTGTACAGGCCTTTTGACATGATGCTCTATGTGGACAGTTCTATGGATAGTAGGAAGGTCACAGAGGTCAGGGGCCGTGCAGCAGCATTAATATCCCTGGTGCAGGAACAGTCCTCTCTGGTCTGCTGGTACAGTCGGTTGCAAAACAGGGTAACTCCCAGCAGTGACATTGCTGAGTGCAGGGCAATCTGTGAAGGGCTTCATACTGCTCTTTACTTGAGGGAGCTATTTTACCAGCTATGTCAAGTGGCTTCCTGTCGGTTGCAGATGCACACACTGGTAAGAACTGACAGCATGGGCATGGTGCAGTTTGTGCACAGGCAGCTGGCCAGGAGCAGGGACCTTGATTATTTGTTGCTCAAGGAAATGTCTTGCTTAGCTAACATTGAACATGTGGCTGGCGTGGACAACCCTGCAGATGCTCTCACCAAGCTGGAGGAGAAGGCTGAGCTGCAATACCCTTTGCTTCGTGGGCTCATGGCCTCCAAGGGGGGAGGGCCAGAGTAGACCAAACAGCCTTGCTCTAGGTGGGAGGCATCCCAGTGGGCTGGGCAGCCACGTGGTGGCTGACAGCAGGTCCTTCAGAGTTCAGACACACTCTGCTGGACAGGGGTCAGGGTGGAGTCACTCCCCTGGCTGAGAATTTCGCCTGGCTCTGTCATGGAGCTGCAGAAGAGTCTTAAGGACTTTGTAATGGGCCTTGGGTCTTCATGGAATGGACCCTGCAAGGGCAGCCCAAGTGTTGGCTCTAACAGGTTGCTGTACATTTGTATATATTCTCTGTAACCAACCTGTTGCATGCTAATAAAATCCCTGGTTGTGTGACCATGTTGGACGTGGTTGCCAGGGGCCTCACTATGGGTTATACTCCTTTATAATAAAACATAATCTTGTTATTGTCATGTCTTGTTGTTTGTGATGCTCAGTTCCAGGAGCTGATCCAAACCTGGAGGAGATGGGGTGGGGTTCGATTCCCCAGCTGACCTCAGCCTGGCATGTATGAATCCTGAGTTTATCCCTCAGTGAGGACATGGGCTCCCCATGTGTTGGCTAACATTTGTCAGGGCTCTCTCAGTCTTTGGAAGGATTTAAAAGATAAAGGAGGCTCCGTGGCGGGCGCCATATGAACGGGCGCCTGTGATAACTGGATGACCAGGAACTCACAATAGTACGTTCATGGACTCCTCTATCCAAACTCCTCTGACTAAGTGAAGACCTAACTTTAATCTACACCAGGTTCCCAAAGAAAGGGTTGGGATGTCATGTGGGTCAGAGGGCAACCTTTGAACCAATGAGCAGGCCTAGCTAATATTTGGAGGCACCTCAGGTTCCAAAAGAAAAGGCAGGTCTGGTCTCTGGGAGGGATCAGATGTCTGAAGGCTTGTGGGGACAGTGGCTGATAGGTTCTCAGGCTGGTCCAAGCTCCAAAACAAGAAAGGGTTGGAGTTAGCATATTGGGGCACCAATGTGCTAGATGGATGCAGGTTGAGGAGACCTTTCCAACGCCGTGTCAACCGCCTAGAACAGACAAGGGACTAGAAAGTTATCAAGTCCCGAAGTACTGCCGACCGGTGGGCGAGGGCGGGGCACACTCAGGGCATAGTGGACAGGACACGTGGCAGGCCGTGCCTGCACAGGCTTAGCCTGTACTCTCACGTGACTGGGACACAGTGTACTGAGGGCTCAACGGTACTGTGGCTAGTAGAAGCCAGTAACCAGCCAGCAGGTCTGCAAGGATGTAAGTCCTTGCAGGACTGTGGCAGGTCCTGTGCTGTCCTAGACACAGGATAGCCAGAGATTCCTGTATGCTGCCTGCAACAAGGATGCAGGGCAGCGATACGAGGCTCTGGCAATGTAGCGTTGCCCAGCGTTGCTCATGACCGAGGAACAAGGATGGAACGAGGTTGCATATAGCTCGAGGCTCAACGAGGCAACGAGCGTCTTCACACACGAACCTTGGTCGTCACGACGAGTGGCGAGCCTATCGAGGGTCGTAGGCCTGGTGTGAGGATAAAGGTTGCTAGCCAGCAGCCTAGGGTCATTCCAGCCGGCAAGGACCAGGAGCTCACAAGCTCTGCTGACGAGTAGCGACGCCGGCCAGGCAGCTGCTGTGAGCTCCTGGTCCTTGTCGCAACTGTTAGGACCTAGGTCGCATAGCTTGCAACCTTTGCTCCTCGCCCCAGGTAACGCTCTCGCTGGCTTGCTCACTCCAAGTGACAACCACGGTGCGTCGGCAAAGAACTGCCTTGACCTGCCTTAGGCCATAGCTTTATGTTACCTCATTTCCATCGTGCCCTAAGGCATCTCCCGTCGGCCTCGCACAGTGCACCGCTACCTTGCCAGAGCTCAGCTTACCGCTACCTTGCATCCTCGCTGCAGGTAGCGTTAAGGACCTCTGACATCCCGTGACTAGGTATCACCAGTTCCTGTCACAGCTCTGCACGGATGCGTATCCTTGCAGAGCCCGCGACTGGCCTACTGGTCTCTACTTAGCCACAGGACCGTTGCGTCCTCAGCCTCCGTGGACCTTAGTCACGTGATGGTCCAGGCTAAGCCTGTGCAGGCCCTGCCTGCCACGTGTCCTGTCCACGGCGACCTCGGTGTGCACTGCCGCCGCCGCCGGTCGGCAGTACTTCGGGACCTGATAACTCTCACGTCCCTTGTCTGTTTCAGGCGGTCAGTACGGCGTTAGAAAGGTCTCCTCATCCTGCATCCAACTAGCACATTGGCGTCCCAATATGCTAACTCCAACCCTTTCTTGTTTTGGAGGCTGGACCAGCCTGAGATTCCAATCAGCCATGCTCACTCATGCCACAGACTCCTGACCTCTCCCAGAGGCCAGGGCTGCCCTTCTTTTGGAACTTGAGGTTTTACCCAAAGATTAGCCCAGAGCCAACATTGGTTCCAAGGCCCAGCCCTGACCCAGATGTCAGCCCCCAACCCTTTCTTTTGGGAACCTGGTTGAGGAGAAAAGTGAGGTCTCTACATCCAGGCAGCTGAACTTGGACAGAGGAAGTTATGATACGTATTATTGTGAGTTCCTGGTCCTTTCCAGTTATCACAGGCGCCCGTATCAGAGGCGCCCGCTCACAACCATTCCCCTTCCTTTTCATTCAACAGACACGGATAGAGCCCAGTTAATGCTTGCCAAGCTGGGGAGCCCATGTCCTCACTGAGGGATAAACTCAGGATTCACACATGCCAGGCTGTGGTCAGCTGGGGAATCGAACCCCACCCCATATCCTCCAGGTTTGGAACAGCTCCTGGAACTGTACATTACAAACAAACATGAAATGGAGATAACACGATTATGACTTATTAATATAGAGAGAATAACCCATAATGAGGCTCCCTGGCAACCACGTCCAACATGGTCACACAACCAGGGTTTTATTAGCATGCAACAGGTTGGTTACAGAGAATATAAACAAATGTACAGCAACCTGTAAGAGCCAACATTTGGGCTGCCCTTTCAGGGTCCATTCCATGAAGACCCAAGGCCGGTTACAAGGTCCTTAAGACCCTTCTGCAACCCCATGACAGGGCCAGGCGATATTCTCAGCCAGGGGAGTGACTCCACCCTGACCCCTGTTCAGCAGGGTGTACGAACCCTGAAGAACCCGCTGTCAGCCATTTCTGGCTACCCAGCCCACCGGGACACATCCCACCTCAGAGCAAGGCGTTGGTCTCCCTAGCACCCCACCATGGGGCCCATGAGCCCACGGAGCAGAGGGTACTGCTGCACGGCCTTCTCCTCAAGCTTGGTGAGAGCATCTGCAGGGTTATCCAGGCCAGCCACATGTTCAATGTCAGCTAAGCAGGACAGTGCCTTGAGCAACAGATAATCAAGGTCCCTGCTTCTGGCCAGCTGCCTGTGCACGAACTGCACCATGCCCATGCTGCCAGTTTTCACCAGTGTGTGCATCTGCAACCGACAGGAAGCTACCTTACATAGCTGGTAGAAAAGCTCCCTCAAGTAAAGGGCTGTGTGCAGCCCCTCACAGATTGCTCTGCACTCAGCAATGTCACTGCTGGGGGTTACCCTATTCTGCAATCGACTGTACCAGCAGACCAGAGAGGACTGTTCCTGCACCAGGGTGTTTAATGCTGCTGCCCGCCCCCTGACCTCTGTGACCTTCCTTCTATCCATAGAACTGTCCACATAGAGAACCATGTCCAAGGGCCTGTACTAATCCAAAGGACCCAAGATGAGAGGTGGAGACATCCTCACAGATTGCATCACACTCTCAACACCCACCTCGACCAGCTGGGAATCTGTCAACCGACTCAAGACCAGCAGGTCAGGCGCACAAATGCTAGCCAACCATGCCAACATACCGCGTATGGTAGCACCTCTTGGCCGGGTAATGGGCTCCTGCAGGGACACTTAACACAGCAAGCACACTTATCAAAGAAAGGTGGTATTGTTCGCCATGTCTCCCTAGCCGCTTCCTGGTCACCCTTGAGAAAAGCCCCCTTGAAATCTATCAAAGCAGAGCCATAGGCAATGCCTTTGACCAGGAAGGATAAGAAAACACACAACAACATTCTCCACGTGTCATGCAGCATCCCTGGTGTATAGAGCTCCTCATGTGCTATCTGTCTAGTGCCATGGTACTCGGTTGCAATTGGTCTGACATGTGGCACCTTGACACCATCTACCTGTTTGAGCTTGAGGACAAACATCAATCTGAGCAGCTGGTGATCCTCAGGGAGGACCTCTACAGGCTCTGCACAGTTGGCAATCATCCACTCATGCCCAGAAGCAACGAAGCCAGGAGTCCATGCCTTAGCCATCTTGGGGCTTTGCATCATCTCCACTAGCTTGCGCCAAGGTACAGGACTCGTTCCAGGGATCTGGTACCTCTGCACCCCCAACTGGCGTGGGTCAAACGTAGTTGGGATGATCAGCAGGTCCTTAGCAATGGGCTCCTTAGAATCAGGCCCCTCCACTGCAACACCCTTCACAGCCCTTACAGCCACACTAAGTCCCTGGGAGTAGCGATATCTCTGGAGGGGTAAACTACACTAGGAACTCAATTTCTGAGAAAATTCTCAAAAACCCTCAATTTTCTCACCCCTTTGAGAAAAAAGGTGAGAAAAGTGAGAAAAATCTCAATTTTTTTCCGCAAACGCTAGGCAACAAAATCTCACCAGGGTGAGATTTTGGTGAGAAAAAGGGGGTTTGGGTGAGATTTGGGTGAGAAAAAACCCTAAAGTGAGAAAAAAGGTGAGAATGGGTGAGAAAAAGTGAGAAAAAGTGAGAAAAAGTGAAAAAATTGAGAAGTTTCTCACCAACACGAGAAAAAATACTAACACGAGAAAAATCACAAGTCAACGTGGTGAGAAATTTCTCACCAAGAGTGTAACACGAAAAAAATCATGAGCTTTATTTCATTAAGTCATTAATGTGAAAATAAACTCAGCACCACTAATTAATTAATTACATGATTAATTGAACTCGTGCTCCCGTTGGATCACGGAGCACCGAAGTGCTTTTAATCCCTGTGTGTGCACAACAGGAAGGGCACAGACCCCCTTTCTCCTTCATGCCAAAGGCATGTCGCAGCTGCTATTGGACCCGATAAACGATCCGGCAATCTGTGGGTGCAATAAGACCCATGTGAGCATATCATAACGGGTGCATGGGCAAGTAATCTGAGCATTGCCATGACGTAGCATGGTTGTACAAGGACTAAGCTAAGGCTATGGCTGGTTGTGTACCGTGTGTTAGCGGTGCACGTGACTAGGTATAATGGCTCAGCTAGGCAAACATTCTAGGCATGGCTGCCATGGCGGCAGAGACTGCCAATGAGTACAAGCTAGGGCTATTCTAGCCCGCAGGGGGCGTCCACATCTCGTGGTTGATCATCAGGTCCCCGCCCCTCCAGTAAACCTTGGGACGTCAGGATTGTTGATTCCCAGCACGTTGAACGCGTTGTGTCAGCACAGCGATCCCCCCTGCATCCAAACAAAGGCACACCGATAACCAAGAAAAGAGTATGCAAATGTGCAGCCTTGTTCATTGAAATTATGGCTGGCTTACGCAAAGAGCGACTGTAAGATGACCTATACAGTGGGGCCGGAAACAGCTTGCTTGATCAGGGCGTGTTTTTCGAGCTTCACTGGCCGGGAGTGTCTAGTGGTGAGAACCATTGCTGCGATCGCTTTCCCACCATTTACGAGGAAATACCCGCAAATGAAAAACCACTGAAACGGTCTAGCTTGATTCAGTCATTGCATTAGCCACATGCCATCATGCATGTTTCCAAACGTCCAAGAACTGCCCACGGTGCAAATGCAAAAATCCGGAGGACACGACCTCATTGCTTCATATTTGTATGCAGAAGAATAAAAAAGTAACATGCATTAAGGGCCCGCCTGCATAAAGGGCCTGAATTCTGATGCGGGCCCAGCGGCAGCACCGCCAAAGCAGATAAGGGCCCGCAGTCTGATGCGGGCCCCACGGCACCACCGCCATAGCAGAGCTCGAAGGTCGTGGTGCGCGTGAAACGTACGTACCTATGCCCTTTGTCGGTAGGTGCCGTTGGGGTCAAATTGGGTGCCGCCAAAATCGGGCCGACGCGTCAATAGACTGAGGCCGTCGATGAGTGCCATCATGCGGCTTGGGTCACTTCTGTTGGAGAACTTCAGCTAAGTTAACTTAACGCAAACCACTGGTCGCCCGCGTCGGGAACCGGCCCAACGGCTCTCCCGCAACAGAAAATTACGCGGCATACTGCATAAGTCGTCGGATGGTTACATTTCGACGGTCAAGATTTCATGATGAGGTTTGCGTTCAATTTGCCGCAGTTTGCCGCCCAGAGAAAGTAGTTGTTGGACTCGTTGCCCACGATGAAACACAATCAAGCAAGCCGTTTCCGGCCCCACCGTGTAGGTCATGTAGTCGCTCTTCACGTCAGCCAGCCGTAATTTCAATGCGCAAGGCTACACATTTCCATCTCCATTCATATTCATAATCCTGCACGACTCGAAAACGCGGACAAGATAACGGCAGGCTCGAGCTACCATGGTCCGGATTCTCCCGATTTCTGGCCTGCGCTGGTTGTCTCCTTGATATTGGCAACTCTCTCCGGAAAGAGATTTTCCGCAGTTTGGCTGTTTCGAAACGTTAATTAAGTGAGATGCCTTCGGATCAGGAGACTCACACAGCCGCGAAATCATGCCAAAGGTCATATGTTCGATCCCTTGCTGGTAGCTTCTGAGCTTTCTTATTTTCTGTGTTCCGCGGAATCTCAGATTTGGGCCGCTAGCGTTTTCACGTTTGTTGCTTTCTGATCCGACGACAACGTTGTGCCTTGCTCGTGTGACATCTGGCGCATGGTGTGATTCATGTGTATGGTGCTGCCTTGCCACATGGGACTGCTTTGCCATAAGAGTGAGTGTTGGGTTCTACACATTTGCTGCATGGACCGTTAGGTGCTGGTGAGCTCTTCCTTGTAGAACGCTTACATCTATGTCAAGGATCTGATTTCTTTTCCTCTTGCGTATATTGTGTCGGTTTGTTTATTTCTTGCAGGGACCACGAGAGTAAAATGCAAGCGGTTCCACTTTCAAGTCAGCATGTGACGCCCTGTCGACCGGCCCGCTTTGTTAGCTAGCTACCATATAGTATATGATGATAGGCATTGAATGCGGAAGATGTCATAACGCCATAACAGACTGTGTTGAACAGGCATTGAATGCCGAAGATGTCATAACGCCATAACAGACTGTGTTGAACAGGCATATTTGAATGCCGAAGATGTACATAACGCCATAACAGTGTTGAATAGTTGAATCAACGGGTTCTTGCAGCTGTAAACATTAAAATTATTCAAACATTTAATGAAAAAATCATTATTGTTCGTGCTGTTTTGAACAGCGGTTGTTACTGGCACTGCATGCATGTGTCTGCTGCCAGCATATTGCATTATGGGTGTGTTTTTCAGCGCTGTGTTTTCTCACTTTTCTCACTTTTCTCACGTCCTGTTTTTCTCACTTTTCTCACGTTTCACACCTCCCGTTTTTCTCACTTATCTCACGTCCTGTTTTTTGAGATTTTTCTCACGTTTTTCCCCTTTTTTCACCTTTTTGGGGCAATCTCACCCGGGTGAGATTGCCCTTTTCTCACCCATTCTCACCCATTTCTCACCCTATTTTCTCACTTTTCTCACCCATTCTCACCCATTTCTCACCCTTTTTCTCACCCATCTCACCCTTTTTCTCACCTTTTCTCACCCATTCTCAAAGCCGAGTTCCTAGTGTACCCTGCCCTTCTAGTGCCAATTCCTCAGAGGTTATCGTCACCTCCGGCTGGCATAAGAAATTCTGCCCCAGTATGGCTGGACCCTCATAGCCCTCTACCACACAGAACACCGTGGGCACCCCCAGAATAGGCACACTCACCTCCCCCAGAACTTTCATGGACACATTCCTCGAGAAATCAGACACGGCTGGGCAACCGGCTACAGACATCTGCAACCTTGCAGCATCCTCAGCCCTCAGAATGGACACCTGCGAGTTGGTATCCACCTCTAATGTTGCTGCCCAGCATGACCCCCACCCCGTGAGCTTAGATACCTTGGGATCACGCTTGCCGCTCATCAATGCCCGGATGACGTCCTCCATGAGGAGCCCCTTGGGCTTTGGTCCAGCCCTGGCCCCCTACTGGCCTTGTGACAGTTGATGCAGCAGATTCCAGCTCACCCTCGTCCATCCAGGACAGACCATCATCCAAGCATGGAGGGTTAGCATCTACTGCCTGGCTCTCCTCCTGAGCCTCAACCTCCAAGGGAGGCTCAGGGCCGTCTACAGGCCAGATTGCACTTGGCCTTTTCTCTCGGATATGAGCCCAGGACAACCTGTACACGCGCCTAGGATCCCTGTCCAAGGCTACCAGACAAGAATGGTTGGCCTCATCCAACTGGGTTACCAGCCCATCCTGCCACTTGCCACGCTTGCCTGGTATTGATGGCTCCTTCCACATCCTGACCCCCATTCCCACAAGGGGCCTCAGCATTTTCCAGCCCTTGTCCTTGCGCCACAGCCGAGCAAACACTCTATCTGCCTTTCTCAGGCAGGCACCCACTACCTCTGGGGATAACAACCCAAACTGCGCTGCTAAGGGAGAGACTGCCCCACCATCATAGTAATAGTTTACCCTGTGGTTAAGCTGTTCCTCAATCCCCTTGCACCAGGCTGCCTTTTCCAAAGCAGATGCTACCACTGGCACAGTCTTTGCTGCTAGCACCACTTTCTTTACCTCACGGATAGATCTCTCTACAGCCCCTGCTGCCCATGACTCTCTCTAGGGACCACTACCAGCTTACACGGAAGCTGATCAGCATGCTTTCTCAAGCAGTCAAACTGCAAGTCAGCTTGCACCAAGGTGTACACCCCAAAGCATGGCAACAAAGACTGGAGACCCAACAACAAGTGATGCTCATCCATGCCAGGCAGGATGGTCAACAGCCCATACCGGCTGAACCTATCCACCCCCACCAACAGATACAATCCACGCATGTGCTGTATATCTACTTCGATATCTCCCCGCTCTCTAGCAGGCTCTCTAGCGTGGGACCGTGGTGGGTGAATCTGATTCTCCTGACAGATACAGTTCTCAGCAGCTGCAGTGCAGGCCTCCAACAGAGGCTGCTTACCTAGCTTCCAAGCAAACATTTCTGCCTGTTTAGAGTGCCCAAATACATGGTGTAGAGTATGCCCAGCGGCTGCATAGCTCAACCCCCTATCAGTCTCACTGCATAAGGAGGAACTAGGACTTGGCTGTGTGCGCGGGACCGCACGACCCACCTCCTGCTCCTTGGAACCAGGGACCTCCACAGCTTGACTCCCAGAGCCAACAGTGGTTCCCTCGGCGCCAGCAGGACTTTCCAGCTGAGCTGCTTGACTCCCAGAGCCAACACTCACTGAAGACCCTGTACCTGCCACAGGCCCAGGGAATTGCACTGCTGCAGCAGCGACATTGCAATCATGTGGAAGAACAAACCCATCAGTATTCCCAACCCCCTGCTGCTGAACAGGAGGTGCACCCCTATCATCCATTTTTACAAGTGCCACCTGCCCCACCTGGGGTGACTGACTATTTACATGGGGCACTGCACTAAGTCACGGCTTCCTGGACTGACCACCTGCTCCTGCAGCATTGGCCAGATCAGGGCAATCACGGTGCCAGTGACCTGTCTTACCACAGCCAAAGCACTTATCCTCCTTCCCAGCCGGGGCCTTCCTCTGACCCCCCTTGGTTCTGGTTGCCTGGCTTATTCTGGTTGCCTTGGCCCTGGCTCTTGCCTTGCCCTTGGCTACCTCCCCCCCTGCTGCCCCCCTTGGTGACCACCAGCCTGCTTCTGACCCTTGTTCTGAGCCCCTTGCTGCTGGCCCTTGCCACCTTGGTTTCCAACCCCCCTGCGCCTCCCAGCCCTCTGACGCCTGCTAGGATGAGGACCTCCCTGGGCTGCCTGCCCTGGGGCATCCCCCTGCACCTGGCTAGCGGAGGCTGAAGCACCTGAGGTCTGAATGGGTTTACAAGCAGGGGCAGATGGGCGAATGCTCAAGACTACCCTCTCTAAGGCAGCCAGCGACCCATCTGTCTGATCTGCAAACAGCCTAGCTGCATTGCGACCATCCACACTGAGCCCCTGATCTCAAACGCATCATAGGCCAGCTTGTAGTGATTAGTGAGGTTGAGGACTTTGTCAGAAAACTCCTGACGCAGGCCCAGGAGAAACTGCTCCTAAGAGAGCTTATCCTTCACTGCAGACCTGGCTTTGTCCCTCACACGCTCAGAAGAATCCCTATTCACTGAGGAAGCATGGAACACCTGGACGAGATTGACAGTGGGATCTACGGAGTAGGTGACTAGCTCCATATCCTCTAACCACTTGTCTAACTCCTCCTGACTCACGGGTGGCTTCAGAGGCTTCTGGCCGTTCATCACGGCTACAGCACTTATGTGGGGTCTAGTTCCTGGCAACGCGCGAGCATCACTACCCACAGCAGAAGCCCCAGCACCCCCAGCCCAAGCGTCTACAGAAACATGAGGAGGAACGACTGCCTCGGCCACACGGGCCGTCTTACCACCGTTGGCCTGCATCCCCTCCCTTGGCCTCCTCCAGCCAGCTCAAAGCTGTCCGATGGCCCTTCTGCGCGCTCCTTCCCCGTGCTTCCTCCTTTCGCTTCCGGTACCGCGTCTTTTGCCCCGCCACGCCCTCCATCGTGGGAATCGTCTCCCCTTCTGGCTGGCCGACTGCTGGCACTGACGCTTTCCGCCTCTCACCCTCCGTCGCAACCGCCTTGCTCCCGCCGCCGACCCCGTTCTTGCCCTTAAGCATTATGGACACAGATACAAGGTAGCAGCAATGAAAGCAACGCCCGGACCGAAGAGACGTAGGCCGAACTGATCCTGCAAGCAGAGGAACTAGCCCCAACACCGGCTTACTGGTCGCCTTTCTTCCAGGCGCTCGACAGTTGACAAAGCCTCAGAAGGAGCTCATACCAAACCACGCACCCTGCATGATTTCCCCGCACAGGTCTCAAGCTTCGCCACAATGTCCACCGCTTTCTTTGTAGACCACTGCCGTGACAATGCCGCTACCAGTCGCTTGCTGCCACTCTGACAGCTGCAGTTGCTCTTTCCGGTCTCAGTCGTTCTACAAGCCGCAATACACGTCCTGGACGTCCAGCCCTTGCAGACCTCTACCACCTCAAGCGTGGCAGGGAAAACGACAGGCTGCTCCTGGCTCTGACGAATATGCCGACCAAAACGCTCATCCGGAAATGCTGCCAAGCAACGAGGGCACAGGCTATAAATCCTCAAACCCACACCAGTCCAGGCAAAGCTCAATTCCTCGCCGACTGGACAGATCTGGCTGCCGAAACGCACGGGTTGTCTCGCTTGCCGCTTTCACTACCGCTAGCGTCACCAAAGTCCCTTCGCCATAGCTTTAACTAGCCACGACGCAAGCAAACACCTGGCGCCACCTAGCGACATCACAGCAACTTCGCCCAAGAAAGTCCCGAGCACGTAGCAAGACCACCAAACCCGTCAATCAGGCCGTCTCGACATCATATTATAACACTGTCTCCGCCCTGCCGAGCACCGAGGAAAATAACCGCCTGCAGCCTAGCTCGCCTGGCGTCATTGCTTCTCGTGCCTGTCGCAGAGCAGAAACCACTGCTCCCGGAGCTCTTCTCAAAAACCCGGAACAATAATACGATTTAGCGACGCCGGCCAGGCAGCTGCCGTGAGCTCCTGGTCCTTGTCGCAACTGTTAGGACCTAGGTCGCGTAGCTTGCAACCTTTGCTCCTCGCCCCAGGTAACGCTCTCGCTGGCTTGCTCACTCCAAGTGACAACCACGGTGCGTCGGCAAAGAACTGCCTTGACCTGCCTTAGGCCATAGCTTTATGTTACCTCATTTCCATGGTGCCCTAAGGCATCTCCCGTCGGCCTCGCACAGTGCACCGCTACCTTGCCAGAGCTCAGCTTACCGCTACCTTGCAAACAAGGATGGAACGAGGTTGCATATAGCTCGAGGCTCAACGAGGCAACGAGCGTCTTCACACACGAACCTTGGTCGTCACGACGAGTGGCGAGCCTATCGAGGGTCGTAGGCCTGGTGTGAGGATAAAGGTTGCTAGCCAGCAGCCTAGGGTCATTCCAGCCGGCAAGGACCAGGAGCTCACAAGCTCTGCTGACGAGTTGCTGCGCAAATGAAGTGCCACGAGGAAGAGATGACCTACTCACCAAAGAAAAAAACCTTGTGAGAACGAATAGAAGCCATCTCGCTATCCATGGCGGACTGCCACGCAGGAAGAGAACGAGCTTGTTGCCAAGACTTAGGGACGTCCAGGTCGACACTAGTGGCATATACATCCTCGACCACATCACGAATAGCAGCGTAATGTGGGCAAAAACGGGCCCACTTAGGAGAAGCAAGACGTTGAGAAGAGGAGGTCCAACCATAGGCGCCATATGTGTCACTAGAGGGACAGTAGCCATCGCCAACATTTTCCTCAATCGTTGCAGCAGCTATCACCGAATCCGCCCCTGCCTGGTTGCTGGGTGCTGAAGATGAAGGTCGCTGCAGTGCGTGGATGGCTTGCTGCAAAGCAATTGCACTCGAAATTTGAGGCGCAGGCGCAGGCGAGGGTGCAGGAACTCCTTGCGCAACTTGGTTGCCGGCGTCCGGCACCGCATCAGAAATTTCAGAGTCAGGAGCAGCACCCGGACCAGGATGCTCAGCGTTGCCACTGCCGTCTGCACCGGTGACAGTGCCCAGCTGTTGGCGAGCCTTGGCCCTGGTGACCGGACCATCAGGTACCGAGTCAGGCACAGCAGTGACAGGCGGCAGCACTGCAGGCTCAGTGGGTGCAGGCAAAGGTACCAGCGCCACGCCAGATTCCGAGGCAGACTCAGGTGCCGGCAGCTGGAAGTTGACATCTGGACTCGCGACGTGCAGGGGAGCAGAATTTGCTCGCCAAGTCTCATCGAATGATGTCACGGACGCGAGCTATGTCATCCGGGCGGCGCCCACTATGCACAAGACCGGTGACGTGCGCGCAAGGAATTTGTTTTCTACGCATTTTCGACAAAGGCTAGTGACCGGGGGGGACACTAGCACTTGCAGCATAAGAGCGGACGAAAGTGTACGTGCACGCGCGCCGGGCCAGGCACAGCTGGGCGCGCAGCACTGACTTGAGCGGACGGCAGCACAAGTGCGCAGCGTCGAGAGGATCATACGCGTGTTAGTGGACAGCTGGAGCTGAAGCTGGACTGCTGGACTTCAACAGCGCCGAGGCTATTGACAGGCCAGGTGTCTTTGTGGTGTAGAATAGCGGGTCAACGTTATGAGGACTGGACAGAAAATGGAAAAGGACAATTTGCGGTGCGGAGCCAGATCGCTGGAATGAATGCGAAATCGCTGGCAGCCCTACAAAGGGATTTCTTCTAGATAGAAAGGAACGATTAGACGCAATGTTTGCTGGGCCACTCACACGCAAGGTGTGAACGTGCAGATTGTCTGAAGGATATTATGCTTCGACCTTGGTGGACGTGACTCAATGCCGGACATTCCCAGGGACAGAAATGCCGGAGCCTCTAGGAGATGAGATCGGCAACAGGGTAGCAATTTAGATTTGTCGGGATGCCTTCCTGTTTTTGTTGGCATGTGTGGTAGAAAGCCAGGACGGCAACTGGAATGCGGTTTCTATTTGCATGGTTCAGGCAGCAAGATAGTTTTGGCATTCCTGGCTGGACTGACAAGTGTGGCGTGTGTCATGCGTGTGGCATGACGAATGGTTTGGTTCATAGTCGAAGAGGACTCTCACGCAGCGTGTAGTCTCTTCGAGTCTCTCGTTAGTGGCCTTCGTGTTTCTCCCTTTCCTTGGGAGCAAGGCCGGTAGCATGTCATGGAGCGCTGCCTAACTGCGGGCTCGTGAGCATGGAGTGCATCGATATTGAGACTATCAACGTGTTGTAATTGTATTAACTTTCTCAATAAACTCCGCATGTGCGGCTTCATCATCAGACTGTGCAAAGTGTGTGTTTTGAAAGCATTATTCTATAGCAGGGGAGGCAATAAGGTGGTTATCAGGCACGAGGGACAGTTCCTTGTCCTCGGCTGAGAGCCCTCCTTTCTTTACTCGAAGAGACTACCCGGTAGTCTGCTTCCTTCTGTTCGAAGCCAAGACGTTGGCTTTAGTGTTTAGCAACCATCAGCAGTACAGGGAACGGCCTGGCTGACAGTTTGTAAAGGAAGTGTCTTGAGACAGATTTTAAGAAAATAGAACTAGCCAGAATTTGCTGGCTCTTGTCTTTTTCTGGCAGGCTAGTCGAGTCGTTATCCTTGACACCTGTTATAAAGCCTTTGGTTGTTGCTTCTTCTCAGCGAAACCTAGGCTTGTTGGTTCTCATGTTTTGCCCATCGGTCAGCTGGTGCATGCCACTGACGCGAGCGCAGACTCGAGCCATGGCAGATGTAAATAGAGCAGATGCCGACACGTCCGCTCCGGGTCGAATGGCGGATTCCTCCCGCCGTACCGCAGTGGGTGAGAGTCGCGACCAAGAAGCGCCGCTGAGTATGGTGGCGCTGTTCGCGCAGATGCAAGCGCAGATGCAGCAACAGTCGCAACAGTTGCAGCAGCAATTGGCGCTGCAGATGCGGGAAGTGACCGACAGATTGGTGGCCGTAGAGGGTCGTCATCTGCAGTCCACACCATGGGACGGGCAGGCATCGATGCCGGGCCCCAGTGGTGTTGCCGCGGAGCCGAGGGAGCGGGACCAGCCGCCAACCTCAGGTAATGCGGCGGGAAGGGCTTCGATGGAACCGGGGGTTTTGGCTGGGTCGCTAACCCAACACGACTTGCTTGGTGAGGCGGATGGTCAGCCACGGGGCGAGTATACGCTGGCGCCCAGGCGCCTGCCTTTCGATCAAGCGCGAGACGGATTGCACGAGGAGAACGGGGCAGGGCTGGCGCGCGCGATGGACCCACGCAGGGGTGCACCAGGACGCATGCTGCCAGGCGGGGCCTCAATTCCGTTTGGGCGAGGCGGTGGGGCGCTGACCGGCGGGTCGACTGCACGGTGGTCAAGTGTGCCAATCGGGCGCATTCCGCCCATGGAGGACATAACCACGCCGCTGGCTTTCCGAGTACGGGAGGCAGCACGACCAAGCACGCTGGCGCAGGGACGCGCAGCTCAGCGACCGCCGGAGGATGCCGATGGGGTGCAGTACCCGCAAAGGGTGCGCCTCATACCGGAAGGCGCGAAGATGCCCACCCTACCACGGGTGGACATGCGCGAGAAGTTCTCCACAACCGGCAATCTGGCCACGCTGGCGCAGGCCTACAACGCGTACAAGTCATGGATTGATCTGCAATACATGACTACGCAAGGCGCTGTAATGCACGAGTTTGTGATGAACAACATGCATTTTTTCTTTCACGGCCTTACGCTGAGGCGAGTGGCTAGGCTGGTGGAGCAGTGGAGAGAGGTCTCGCTGTACACGCGTCACACGGACGTGTGGTTCGGCTTCGACGGGCGTGGCCAGCCGACTATGACAACATCATGTATGGTGTCGACCCTGCCGAGGAACTGTGGGGCTCCTTCGCCAGGAATACCCGGTGGAGACCATCAAGGCAGAGCGTGAGTGGCGCAGTTTCAAGATAGCCGAGGGTGAAACCCCGGAGCAATCTTACGAGCGCCTCATGGAGTTCGCCGGCGAAGTGGAGGACTGGTCCGAAAAGCTGGCGTGTCAGAAATGGCTGCAAGCGCTAGCTCCAAGGAGATGGAGCTGCCCACGCCGCCCAACGGCCAGCCGTGGCGATTGCGGTCACTGTGCATTGAGGTCAGGGCCATGATGCGACGACACGCGCAAGGCCGGATCTCGGTAAGCACGGTGGTGGCCGAGCTGCAGGCCAAGGTCGACGCGCTGACCAAGGCCAAGTCGGGTGAGTCGTCTGCCACAAGACAAGCGGCCCGCAAGGCGGCCACGGTGCTAGCAGGAACCAAGGGGGGTCTCGCAACGCCTCATCGCATGATGCAACCCAGGGTAACGCCGCTGGCGGCAACAAAGACGCTGCCGCCCCGACGCGAGCTGGGGGGGGCACGTCCTCACAGACGGGTACTAGGACGGATGCGCGCAAATCGGGCTGCTTCCTTTGCGACAAGGATGGGCACCTTAGTCGCGAGTGTCCAAGCCGCTGCACGAAGCCGCATGGGGCAGACACGAAGTGGCACCTGATGAACAAGTGTCCAGCCGCCGGCATCAAGACGGTCCACTTCGCCGAGATGGCGGGCAAGACCGACTCGATGGAAGCCCAGGTGGCTGCCATCAAGCATGGTGAGGAGGCGACGGCGCCCCCCAACCAATTCGCGACGGTGTACCGGGAGGACCCATTCTGGGCGCCCATGCCGGGTGACGTCGAGATCAACGCTGCGGAGGCTACCAAAGGCAAGCAGGCACGCAGCCCGCCTTCTTTTCAGCAGGCACCCATGTTGCCTGCCGGGCAGTTGCCCGTGTCCTTTTCTATGCCGCTGGCTGGGGTGCAATCTGCTTTTGAGCATGCAAACCCGGCTGGGCTGGAGCAGCGTAGGCGCTTGGCGCCTGTGTACCCAATGCCGTTCATTGTGGACGTACCCATGTTTTCAGCACGGCAGGTGGTCGACACCTTCGGGCAGAAGGGGGTTGAGTGGCTGGGGTCGGTTGTGTCCGAGATCCAGTTGTTCGCAGATGGGCATGATGTGCGCACCTTGCGCAGTTCTGAGTCCGTCACCTACGGGCGCCAGCCGGTAGAAGCCGCAGTGCCCGTGGTGCAAGCGGGAGTGGTCAGCACAAGTAGCCAGCAGCGCACTAGTGCAGTTCCCCAGGTTCCCACAGTGGTTCCATACCCAATGGTGAGCCGTCCATAGCGTTCCAAGCAGTTGGAGCCTGTGGAGATGTATGGAGCGACATGGTGACATGTCCTTTGGTTGGCGCAGTCAAGCTTGATAGCGGTGCTCAGCCGCTAGTCATCAGCACGGACTTGGCCACCATGCTGAACCTGACCTACGAGAACGGTGGCTTAGTAGAAAGCCCCGTGTCTGTGTCAGGTTGGCAGGGTCCGCTAGTAAGCCGTACGCTATGACGGCGGTTAAAGTCAACGTGATTTTCAATCCGTTGCGCGCCTCTAGCATGACCACCCGTGTCCGCGTATGCGCTGGTGGTCAACAAGGTGGATATTCCGCACTACTCGGGGTGGATGTCCTTGCTCGCGCCATGGTTCAGGTGGACTATAGGGCGGAGGAGGCATCTTACATCCCTGATTGGGATGGGGCTGCCTGAAGCGGGCCAGTGTGCGGTCTCATGCTTCAGTTCTTCAGTCGGGGCTGCACGCCTCAACCCTTCCGCGGCTGCGGGCGTGGTGGAGGTCAGCATGGTGGAGGTACGGGCGGCGGGTCATCGGCGTGGGACAAGCATGGACGGTGCTGCCTCAGCCAACGGCGAGCATTGCCAAGATGCGCACGCAGTGGTCGCTGGATGCTGTGACGTCCACGCGGCAGCGGGCTATGCGCAAGCGGGTGACTGAAGCCGTCATCACCATTCCTCAGATGGCCAGCCATGGCCTCACTTTGGTGCAACCGGGTTTCTCTGAGGCCCAAGGTAATTTTTCTGCTGCAATCTTACCGCAGGCCCCTGATTTTGCCAAGGGTGCGGTAGTGTTGGAACTGTTTGCGGGGATCGGAGGGGGCATTGCAGGCTTTTTGGCCGCAGGCGG
>RPFO01000584.1:903067-999359 GCA_009746045.1 Mesostigma viride | reverse complement strand
CTTTCCTTCTCTCTTCTCTCTCTCTCTCTCTCTCTCTCTCTCCTCTCTCTTCTCTTCTCTCTCTCCTCTCTTTCTCTCTTCTCCTCTCCTCTCTCTCTCTCTGTCTGTCTCTCTCTCTGTCTCTGTCTCTCTCTCTTCTGTCTCTCTTGTCTCTCTCTCTCCTCTCTTCTCTCTCTCTCTCTTCTCTTCTCTCTTCTCTCTCTTCTCTTCTTCTCTCTCTCTCTCTCCTTCTCTCTTCTCTCTCTCTCTCTCTCTCTCTCTCTCTCTCTCTCTCTCTCTCTCTCTCTCTCTTCCTCTCTCTCTTCTCTCCTCTTCTCTCTCTCTCTCTCTCCCCCCCCCCCCCCCCCTCCCCCCGCCCCCCCCCTCCCTCCCTCTCTCTTTCGCTGTGTTTCTGAGGTAGTGTCACGTACACACGCACACATACAATCGATCAGACATCAGACCTTGTTACTGTTGCCTTTCCCCCCCCTCCAAGCCGTTCCTCATCTATGCTGGGGATTACTGGCACCTTCCCCTATATGCGTGGTTGTGTTCCATATGCAACTTTTATGCTAATGATTGCTAGGGTCAGCATTCTCCAAGTGTGCCTTGAAACGTGGCCCTTGTGTCCCCCATGTGGCAGGGACCTGTCCAATAATCGGATTTCGGGGTACCTGCCCAATGCAGAGAATTTGAAAGATGTTCATTCTTTCCGTGACATGTGAGTAATCCCGGCCTTAGTTCATTTTGATGACTCTGGGCTTGTTTAAGGGGGTGCCTGGTCAGGGGACTATGTCAGGGTTTGGTGCATGGATGCGTATCCGTAGTCATGGTTGGGGTCGATGGATGTTTTGTGAGGAGTAGAGTCATGCCGGGGGGGGGGAGAGTATCAGGCATGGTCTGCGCATCGCAGTGTGCAGGTAGCATTCGGGTAAAATAGGTGATTGCGCATGTCTGAATCATGAACAAACCATTAATTATTTAGAAGCCCCTGTTTACGATTTTGCATGTTGTGGTGGTGAGGCCATGCAGACCAAAGCAGTGGATGGGAAGTGTGACTAGATTTCTGTCTCCAGATAGCTGGGATAGGTAGCTGCATCACGTATGCATCGCGTATGGTGCTGAGCCTCAAGCCACAGGACAGCTACCACCCTGTTGACAAACGGACATCGTCCTGCAGAGGGAATGCTGTTTCTTAGCTAGTTTAATTCTATGCTAGTCTACTTTCAGTATAGCAGGTACGCCAGAGTTGTCTTGTAACTCACGTGCTGTGGTGTGGCTTAAGTTCGCGGAGGCATTGATCATGTGGCTCCGCTGCCAGTGTACCATACTAGCAGTGGAGCTGCTTATTGAATACCTGGCTAGTAAAGACCTGGCCAGGGAAAACCTGGCTAGCACTGGCGTGGCTAATAAAACCTGGCTAGTAAGACCTGGCTAGCACAAGTGTGTCTGGTAAAACCTGGCAGTGAAGACCTGGTTAGCAAAGGCGTGGCAAGTAAAACCTGGCTACCGGTGACCGGACTATCAGTGACCTGGCTAAACATTTGTAAGATTAGCTTTGCGTATGGCGGCCTAGTCAGTATAATGTCGATGACCTATAAGAGAGTGCTTGTCTTGGGGTGCCTTCCCCTTATGATCATGCCAACTTCCTCACTTCAGCCGCTACCCTCAACCTGTCCCAATGTCTAGTAGAATCAAGGTGCGACATGCCACCGCTACCTACGTCTAACTCGACAGCGCCGACCTTACATGCGTCCTTCCATTGTTGTTTAGGTGGACTGCTAGATGGTGATCGGGTCTGTAGTTAAAATTTTAACAATATCTCAGAGGTGAGAGGGGCTTTCTTTCTTTCTTTTAGCGGGTATGCATGCCTAGCAATATTGCCGACGTTCCACGTTGTGGCCCATCCATCCTAGTGTCGTAGGGTGGTGACGAGGAAGGCGAGCCCAGGCAAGTTGGACAGTGTGGCCGTGTAGACGATGCGCTGCAAATGACGTCGTGAGCCGAACAAACCAGCACCCTCGTTTCTAATTGTATGCTTTATGACTTGATGACCTCCCAGCAGATGCATGTTCCCAGCGCATGATGATGCTGTGCCGCGGCTGTCGTGCGGTCTGTGCTTGTGGTTGCAGGTGGCTGGATACCAACATGATCTCTGGTTTCATCACCACTGATGTGGTAGACAGCCATCCAATGCTGAAGACGTTGTGAGTTGGCCGCAGTAGCATCAAGTGGTCCTGTGCGTGTGCAGGTCCAGGGGGTGTTGCGTTGGTTAGGATTCTATCGTGCATCCTCGCACCGAAGTTGCGATGCGGCGGTTGTGCCGTATGCGGCAGCTTTCCCATGCTAAGTTTGGACCGGATCGCCAAGTTTTAGAAGTTGGGCTCCCCATGGTGGCCATGCCCTCCCTAACCCCTCTCCTTTTCCCATGCTCTCCCCACTCCCTTCTCTTCCCTTCGCTCCCCTTCTTCCTCAGCATCACACTTGCAGTGACATGGATGAACCCCCACGTTTTGGACGGCTGCCATGTTGCATCTGTCTCTGTCCTGCCTTATCCACTCAGGAAACATTATCCTTCAGTCTGGCTAGGATCTGCAGCAAACGCAGCTCTTAAGAACATAGATTGCCACGAGGGAGGGATTGGATTTGTAAGACCCTAATACTTAATGGTCCCAAGAGCACTATCCAGGCAGGGGCATGAAGATAGCAGAACACGCGCCAGCTTGTTTTCAGCGGTAGCAGGAGCTTGCGATTACTGGTTGGGCTTCCCTAAGTGAAACCCTAAGTAAACCCCTTTTCCAGCTCAGTGACTCGTCGGCTGCATGAAGTAGCTGATAAAGTGAGTGGCATTGGCTGCCTTGTGCCTTGTCCTGCCTGTTTCCATGCACCCCCTGTTTCCGCCAGGAAAGCGTCCTACAACCGGCTGTCCGGCACACTTCCGTTGGTGTATACGGACGACCTGCTCGAGATGTAAGTGCTACTTTTGTGCTGGAGACGTGCTAGATTAATGCTGGATGTGCTGGAGGTGTGCTGGAGATGTGCTGGAGATGTGCTGGAGATGTGCTGGAGATGTGCTGGAGATGTGCTGGAGATGTGCTGGAGATGTGCTGGAGATGTGCTGGAGATGTGCTGGAGATGTGCTGGAGATGTGCTGGAGATGTGCTGGAGATGTGCTGGAGATGTGCTGGAGATGTGCTGGAGATGTGCTGGAGATGTGCTGGAGATGTTTCTTGCCATGCTGGAGATACTGTGTTCTTGCTGTTTGGGCTCGTTGTTTCCCTGTATGTGGCGAATTCTGTTAACCGAAAGACCACGAGTTCTGCAAGGAAATGCCCTCTTTAGGGTTGGAAGTCCTTGCTAGCCCTCTTTAGGGTTGGAAGTCCTTGCTAAAACTCCCCATGTACTTAATCATGTAAAACTATACAAACATGGAGTTTGCATGGGCCCAACACAGCTGGTCGCATCATTCTTATGTTGGACATGATGGGATGAGGGCTAGGGTCGTGTTCCAGTGAGGTCTCAATGTGAGTGTGGAAGCAAGGCCGTGTAATTACTTACTGTTTGTGGGTCACAGGGCGGGAAATGGCTATCAGCATCATTGAACCATATCGCTAGATGCAGTGTAGCAAACCAGGTGAGGTTGTTTGACGACGACGACAGATGAATCACTCAAGGGGACAGGGGGCAAGCGATTGCAGCGCGATTTTTTGTAATTGTTTATGAGGGGGAGGCAGATGCAAGGGGTGTGCACTTGTGCCTGTGATATAGGCAGGCATAAGGTTTTGGATGACGAGGATGTCGTGATGGGTTAGTGAAGCAGGTAAGCGAATGGTCAGGGGTTAGGCGGGGGGGTGCCTGCCTAGGAGTGGGTTGGCGGGAAAGGTGGAGAAGTCCGAGCGGGTGGGGAGGGGAAGGGCCTCGTGAAGTTACTCGTAGGTGGAGAAACTGCAGACACTGACAGATAGAAATTGGTGAGCTTAAGAGGCACACGGTTGCATGACTGTACCCATACCCTTCTTCGCACTTGCGCCCGCACATGTGCTGTCCATTGGGGGATCTCCAGTGTGCGCGATGTGTTTGGAGAGCTCACGCTTGGAAGAGCTCACCTATCCCCATCGTTCTTGCTGCTGGGTATTTCCCCACAGGCATATTGCTGGCAACTCGATCTCGGGGAGTCTACCCGTGTTCGACACCTACGGTTTCCCACCATCCTTGGAAATCCTGTGAGTAAGGAAGGCGACTGCTGTGTTGGGCAACCAACGGCAGTCCCCAATCAAAGGAAAAAGAAGGGAGCTCTATTAGGGTTTTGCTTGTGTGCTTGCGTCGGAGTCCATCTTTGTTAGCCACGCTCACTGCTCGCTGCTCACTGCTCAGTGCTCTGGCCCTGTGCCCAGGGCTCGGGGCTCGAGCGATTTAGGGCTGCTAGCCACCCGCTATCCTGGGGCAACTGCTATTTAAGTCCCGTGGGCGCAAGGCTAGCGTGAACCATGCCCTATTTGCCTGAGATGCTGTGGATGTTTCCTGGTGATGGTTCACTCTGTGGACTCCATGGAAATCTTTGGCACCAAGGAACATCACCATGCTGACGCTGTTGCTAGTCCCGATGCTAGTCTACACTGCCTGTGACACCGCCAGAAAAACAACCGCTCATGCCTTGAGCTGAATGATGGCTTGGCCAAGTCTTCGCTGCCGCTTGTATCCTTGTATCCTTCCTGGCACCTTTGCCCCTTATTGCCGCGCTGTTCCATGCCGTAGCACGTCTTCTTGGGTGACCGTGCGGCATTTGCTCTTCCTCCACATGGCAGGCGACCCAAGCATGTCCCCACCCTGTGACAGCGTTGCTGTGTCTCAAGTGCCGTTCCCCCTTCTGCCCTTGCACTGCCTGGCGTCCTGCCCCCATGTGCACCGCTGTCATAACTGGCATGCCCTGACCAAGGTGGCTGTGCTCCTTTTTGCTTTCGTGTCGTCCCGGTTGGCCTGCAGCAACGTGACAGGAAACCAGTTCTCGCAGAGCATTGACACGGCCTTCAACAACGACAATCCTGACTTTCATGGGTTTGCTCTCGTCACGCTGTAAGGGCCGCTCTGCCTCGTTTGCCGGCTGCTGCCTGCTGCGAATTTCTGCCTTAAAGCCTGTCCTGCACCGCACTTTCTGTCACTGATGTCTTTGATCTGATTGCTGCTGTGTAAGGCATCCGCCCCAACATCCTACCCCATCCTTACTCCCCACCCCACCCCTACCTCACCCTTTTATTTACATGGTGGCCAGCCTTCTAATGCGATTTGGTCAAGGGAATGCTCAGTAGACTTGTCCTTACTGATGTCAACTACGCACAATTGAAGCTCTCTAGCTAGATCTCTTCTTCCCTGCCCCTCTATATAAGTTCTGTCCGCTAGGGTGGCTAGACCGTTACGATGGAATGATTTCATCATTTTTGCAAAGGCCTTTCAGGGTGATTCTGCTCGCATTCAGCACCACCATGGCTTGCTGCACCTAATAGACCAAAAGAAACATGGCGTTGGGAGTGGTAGGGCCAGAGGCTCATAACACACTCAATCCTTTCTATACTGAGGTCGTGGGTGTTGTTGGCCAACTGGATTGACGGCAGTTTCGATTTAGCTTCCATGCGTCGTGTCCATGGCATACCGTGCCAGTTTCTGCACTGGCGCCATCGCAGGTAGAGGGTGCTTTGCTTGTCAGAAGCTGGCGCTGGGCTGGGCACGAATTCATTCCTTCCACTTCGACATGTTTATGGAAGCCTTTTCCCTGACTAGCACGTCCTGCTTTTGCCCCGCTTCCCGAGTCCTGACTAAGCCCACTGTCCCCTCACCTGCTTTAGCCAGCAGCCACTTTGCCTGCTGGTTGAATGAGGAGCTTCTTCCTCCACTGTTTAAGCGAGCAACAGCCTGAGATGGCCGCTGCTTTTGGGCTGGACAAATTCATATTATTAGCTTTTGATCGCACGGCAACTCGCGGTGGTGGTTGAGCTGCCCAGCGTCGAATTGCAGCCAATCCTGTGTAGATTTGGCAGACCAGTAGCTGTCTATGTTTTATCCTGCTATTTAATACCCCTGTGTGTTTGGCTCCTTTCCTGGCCCCACCCCCAGGGACGTGAGCAACAACGATCTGTTCGGCACCTTTCCTGACACCTTCTTCACTGCCATGACCTACCTGCAAACGATGTAAGTGTCCCCACTAGTGGCATATGGTGCCATCTGAATGCCCGGTGCCCACTCTCGACTGCGATACTTCGTAGCACAGCTGGGGCGGGCCGTGCTGACCTGCCTGGATAGCAATCTGGGGTAGGTGAGTGTGAAGTGGTCGGATGCCACATGTGCAGGGCTTTGGTTTGTAACTCATAAGAAAGAAAGAAAGAAAGAAAAAAAGAAAGAAAGAAAGAAAGAAAGAAAGAAAGAAAGAAAGAAAGAAAGAAAGAAAGAAAGAAAGAAAGAAAGAAAGAAAGAAAGAAAGAAAGAAAGAAAGAAAGAAAGAAAGAAAGAAAGAAAGAAAGAAAGAAAGAAAGAAAGAAAGAAAGAAAGAAAGAAAGAAAGAAAGAAAGAAAGAAAGAAGGAAAGAAAGGAAGGAAGGAAGGAAGGAAGGAAGGAAGGAAGGAAGGAAGGAAGGAAGGAAGGAAGGAAGGAAGGAAGGAAGGAAGGAAGGAAGGAAGGAAGGAAGGAAGGAAGGAAGGAAGGAAGGAAGGAAGGAAGGAAGGAAGGAAGGAAGGAAGGAAGGAAGGAAGGAAGGAAGGAAGGAAGGAAGGAAGGAAGGAAGGAAGGAAGGAAGGAAGGAAGGAAGGAAGGAAGGAAGGAAGGAAGGAAGGAAGGAAGGAAGGAAGGAAGGAAGGAAGGAAGGAAGGAAGGAAGGAAGGAAGGAAGGAAGGAAGGAAGGAAGGAAGGAAGGAAGGAAGGAAGGAAGGAAGGAAGGAAGGAAGGAAGGAAGGAAGGAAGGAAGGAAGGAAGGAAGGAAGGAAGGAGGGAAGGAAGGAAGGAAGAAAGGAAGGTGTCCTCACGGGAAGGTGGGCCAGCACATTTGCCTGATTGGTTGCCCAACCTTATATCCTCGACACAGCTGGCTCCACCGATTAGGATGTGCTTAGCCCATCCCAAAGCCTGCGATGCCATCTATGCTTTTCTTGTGACAAGCTTTTCCCTGTGGCTACATAGGGCTAATCTTCAGGTTTGCACATGTAAGGTGCTTGTGATGACCCATTGTGATGACCCAGGGTGTTGGCCCAATCTCAACTGGATAGGCCTGCCCACTCTGTGCTGTTTCTCGGGCACTGCCATGTTGGCCACCGCCACGTTGGACACCCTGCTCCAGGGACTTTTCCCAGAACCAGATCAGCGGGACCCTGTCAGAGGACTTCAGCCTTCTGACGACACTCGAGACACTGTGAGTGCTTGGATGTGACTCTTGTATAAGCCATTTGCCTGCCAGGATATCTGTGATGTAGGCGCTGACGCCTGGTGGCCACATTGGACACACAGGTGCGAAGGGCTGCTACCATCGGCCGGAGTGTCCCCCATGCTCCTCGGTCACCAAATCGGTTATACAAATTTCCAATGCTTTTCTTTTGTTTTAATGTCACCATGTTTAGTTTTCCTCTGTCAATTAGTCGCTTTCATCTTCTGTCACAGGGCAGGGTTGCTCCCCAGCCGCCACTCGTTTCCGAAAGTCCCTTCTTAGCGCACATGTTATGCCTCGCTTTGTTCCATGGTATTAGCCACTTGGTCACTTCACTGCTTCGGGGTCTTTGGCACGGGAGAGCTTGCCAGTTGGCACTCCCATCCCACAGCATCTGCAAGCCAGCACCATGGTGCATGCCTTTGTGCACCATAGGCTGCAGCATGGACTGCCAAGCGTCAGTGGGCAAGAAACCGGCTTGTAAGTGTCTGTGACAAAGGCTTTAGCTGCCAGCCAGCTGGCTGGTGTCCTCAGCTCACCCTGGACATGCCTCGTGCATCACCTTCATGCTTGTTGTCACGTTTATCGCCTTCATGAATTGTCTGCTCGCATGTGCACCCCATGAGATTCTGCGCCCCCACATCTTTCCCCTGTAGAGCCTAGAGGAGATGGAAGTCATTGTCGTGTTTGCTCTCATGCCTTGTCTGCTCGCATGTGCACCCCATGAGATTCTGCGCCCCCACATCTTTCCCCTGTAGAGCTTAGAGGAGATGGAAGTCATTGTCGTGTTTGCCCTCATGCCTTGTCTGCTCGCATGTGCACCCCATGAGATTCTGCGCCCCCACATCTTTCCCCTGTAGAGCCTAGAGGAGATGGAAGTCATTTACGTGGGAAAGCCTGCAGAATGAGGCAGGGTGAGCTTGTAAGGGATTTGGTAAGCTATGGTCATTTTATGTATGCTAACCTGCTGAGATGTGAATGCAATGCCGTATAGCACAAAAAGGGGGGGGGGGGGGGGGGGAAAGAAGAAAAATTAGACCTTTTTTGTGCTGGCACCGGTACCCAAGACATCCAGGTAGTGGTTGGCTGGGCATGGTGGTTGCCATAAAAAGGTGTGGGCTTTCATTCTAGGGAAGCAGGTTATGTTTGTTTTGCCACGTTTTTTTTTTTTTTTTTTTTCCCCGCATAATCCAAGCGCTCCGTTCCATAGTCAACAGCTTCCCTGGCCCGACGCTTCATGTTTTGAATATGCTGGCAGCTGGCCCATCAATATCCTGTCACTGTTGCTGGACGCTGAAGAGGCTGGAGTGCCATCCGTGGCTTACATTGGTAGCAGGAAGGTCTGGTGGTCTCATCTCCTGTAAGAGTGAGGAAAGCAAACGTGGAAACTGGGCTTCAATCCATCAGCGTTTCAAATCAAGCACAAGACATTTGGCATGGCGTGTACAAGCTCCTTCAGGATTATCTGCTGACAAGGATTTGGCATTCTTCCGCCGACGTCGCCATTGACAGGAGCCTGGGCTTCAACAAGCTCTCGGGAAGCATCCCTTGCTTGCCCAGCAAACTGGTGACCATGTAAGTGACTGCTCACATCCGCATGGCACTGCTTCTGAGTCCTTGCATGAGCCCAGGATGGCAGGCATGACACGCGGGGTGATCGGCACACGTCTCCAGCTATAGTATAGCTACAGTATGCTATAGTATGACACGCGGGGTGATCGGCACACGTCTCCAGCTATAGTATAGCTATAGTATGCTATAGATAGTATGACACGCGGGGTGATCGGCACACGTCTCCAGCTATAGTATAGCTATAGTATGCTATAGTATGACACGCGGGGTGATTGGCACACGTCTCCAGCTATAGTATAGCTATAGTATGCTATAGTATGACACGCGGGGTGATCGGCACACGTCTCCAGCTATAGTATAGCTATAGTATGCTATAGTATGACACGCGGGGTGATCGGCACACGTCTCCCGCTTATTGCGCATGGCATGAGGGACCATGACGGGTGGAGTGCGCAGCGCGTTGGAATCAGGATGCCGGCTGGTTTTTGCTTCCTCGTCATTAGCGTGCCTTGCATTGTACCTGACTTTCACAGCCTCGATGAATAAGTGCGTGGTTGCATCGCATGGCCACCAGGTGGGCACCAAGTGCCACTAGGCATGGCAAAGTCTTGGTGAGGGTCACACCATCGGAGTCGTTCAGATGCAGCACTTCCCCTCAAATTCAAAGAAGGATGGCCCCACGGTACCTGCTTCCGTCTGCCACGTGGCCTGCCCATGCTCCTTTGCCCACCAATGCTTCCTGGCGGTCAGTGTGTGGCATGGCTTGCATGGCAAGCTGTCAAGAGTTACCCCTCACTAGTCGAGGGCAGATTGGCTCCATCAATGTCATTAGCCCTGGGGGCGTGGGGTGGGGAAGCTGATGCCCCCCCACCCCACACCAGCGGATGACCAGCGGATACCTCCCCACTAGCCTTTCTCATTTTCCCAGCCATGCCACACATATTTCCTTCTTTCTCTTTTTATCTTGAGAGTGTTTTTCGCAGTGCAGATAACGGGCTCTGGGTGCTGCTTGCAACTGGCCATAAGCGCCCATTGTCCGGACACACATCAAGTAGGTGTCTGCATCGCACCTATTCACTAGCGCTAACAATGATTGCATCACACCGCAATCACCCGCGCTCGGGGTGCCTGCAGTGATGGTGCAACATCAACTGGTATCGCTATCTCTAGGACACGGAAGCTATTCACCTTAGCTACCAACAGGAACGCACAAGATGTCGGCATCACGATGGCTGTTAATCACCTGAGCATGCTGTCATGAAGTTCTCAAACAGCCCCGTGCGGGGTGGCTCCCCCGCACGCCACCCCCCAACCTTTATTCCTGTAACGCGTGCCAGGCGCCTGGAGCACAACGAACTCACGGGCGCAGCCTTCCCAAATTGTCTCGGGGGCTTGGCACTTCCGAGTCAAACAAGAATCTAGTACGTCGTCTCACTAAGTCATCTAGTAATGCGTAGCATCGATTCGTCTAGTACATTTCTTCGTGGTATCATCCAATATCATGTTTGAAATGATTCATCTAGTAGGTTGTACCGTTATTTCACCAAGCAACCGTGCATATGCCTGCAAATTATCTGGTAATGTGCCTATCTTGTGGTGGCCAGGGCTAAGTAGCACCGTCTGCTGCTTTTTGTGCAGTGCTGGGCTTTCGTATTGGGCAGACATACTGGGCGCACATACTGGGTGGGGGGTTGGGGGCAAGAGGGGGGCAGGGAGAGTGGGAGGGAAGATGGGCCGGTGCCCCTGCTGGTTTTGGTATCTTTTATACACATGCAACATGCATGTTGAAAGCGAAACCAGCCAGCACAACAGTGCAGGATTTCCCTAGCAAGGATGCTTCAGGTAGGCCAAAAGAAAGTCCTGGGTAGTTCCCGTCGGTAACGTGGCCAAGGTAGTGGCGGGGCGGCAGAAAGCATTGGAGGTATTGCTGGATCAGTGTTTTTGCTAACGGGCCGCACGCGGTCATGTGTGACCGCTGACCGCCGAATTTCGGAGCCCGCGGTCACACATGACCGCGGGATTTTGGTGGCTGCGGTCACACATGACCGCGGGATTTTGGTGACTGCGGTCACAGCAGGCTGCGGTCGCAGGGCTAGTCTTGTGACCGTAGGTCTGGCAGCAGGTAGTGGGTCCATCGGCCGGTCAGTGGTCTGTCAGGTAACTTCGAGCTGTACAGGTTTCGTCAGAATCAGATTTTAGAATCGTTTACTCAACAAGGTTTTTAGTAACCACTAAAAGACGTCAGTTTGAAATTCAGCTCTAGTAAAATTTCAGTTCTGAAGCAGACAGCAGCGACGTTCCTACCTTGACTTGAGTTGACCTTAGGGCTTGCGCGTAATCCTGATTTAATGAATTCCCTGCGTTCTTGACAATGCGTGAAGTCATTGATGGCTGGCGACGTCGAAAACATTATGCTCGTTCTCTAGACTGGCGGGGGATCAGCAGCGCGATAATGGCTATGAAAAACGGAACAAAGTAACTAGCTTTTAGCTTTATGTCTAGGTAGCGCCATGCTATAATGGGTGGGGACTGAGCTTGCCCTAGCGTTAAATACGAACATTTCGGGTAACGACAAATCGAACATGGCCAGCAAAGAAAAAAAAAAAAACGTCTAGTTTAGGAGTGGCCTCGGCCTCAGGCAGAGCTAAGGGCGTAGGGTTAATATCGTGGCTCATTCCACGAAAGTCATCAGGCACAGCTGGCCGCAGCCCTCCTGACAACTCCATGCCCGAAGCAAGGCCTGATTCGGCGCCCTCGTCAGGCAACTTGCAGTTGCCTGGGAATGTGATCAGTGTCGGAGCTAGTCGCCGTTTGGAATCTAAAGAGACGAACAGGGGGAAAGTTCTGGGGCGAGTAGAGATTACTCCTCTTCTGCGTCTGCCGAGTCTCAATCACGTTCGCATTCCGACGATGACCCGAGATCTGGTCGTGGAAAGCGTCGCCATAGATCCTCTGATTCTTCATGTATGCTATTGTTTTATGTAGCATTTTCAGTCAAGCAGGTAAGATTGAGCTTTTTAGCCTCCCTAGCCGTTGGACCATGCCCCATGGCCCAAGTGGCCAAGTCACAACTCAAAGGTGTAATCATTGATGTGTATTGAGTATTATGAATGCGCCATTAGGGTCAGCAAGTTTGTGTTTATGCCCAAGGCTTAAGGCCCAAGGGTGAAGGGTAATCTAATTTTGTTGATGCAAGAATTCCACATCATAACAAGAACAAACCACTAAGTTGTTATGTAAGTAGACTAAGGCCAAAGTGCCTGTAACCCCCCCTGGGCCCCCCACAAGCCTAGGCTGAGGCATTCAAGCGTATAACACATCACACACAGTGCTCGCAACAAAGCTATGTGAGGTCATGCGCGACCGCGGGATTTTGGTGGTCGAGGTCACCGCGACCGCAGAATTTCGGGGGCCGAGGTCACCCGCGACCATAGCCCAAAAACCCTGAGCAAAAACACTGTGCTGGATCTACACATGTTGGCGTGTATTAGGGCGTGCCGCATAGTTTTTTGTAAGTAGGACGGTGGGCTGCTGGTAACGGCAGTCAGCATCATAATCTTTTCCAAGTCTCTTTTGTTTCCAAACTCCTTGCTTCTAACTGACAATACCATCACCCGTGTTGCCGACTCACCTGTTTCAGCTCGGTGGCCAACAACTTGCTGGGCAGCATCACGCAAGCGCTCACCGGGACGTCACCACCGTCTCTGTTTCTGCAGTCCGCCTCCGAGATGTACGTGACCCATTTTATCACCCCGAAAAGCTCGCACTCATTGAACTTGTGGAACCTGCAGCTGTGCTGAGCATTTAGGAACAGTTTGTAGAAAACCATGTTAAACCCTGAACCGCGTTTATTGGAAGCTTTTACCTTACCCGAGAAATATACAACCATTGGACTGTTATTTTATTTGTACAGTTTATCATGGAGAAGTAGACCTGGTAGGGGCCAAGCCCCCTATTATTTTTTACTCTATTATTGGAGACTGTTATCGAAGTCCGGCTGTTATCTAATGATGATCTCCCCATTGGTTAATCAAAATACCCATTTAACCAGAAAGTCCGGCTGTTATCTAAATTCCTGTGCGGCCCGTGCCAATAGCCGTGACCCGTTGCCCGGCCATCGCGTCACCCGCCCATGGCCCGTTGCCCGTTGCTAAAAATTCCTTCCGTAGTCCCTCCATTGCTGAAATTTTTTGCCCGATGGTAGACCCGGAAGGGGCAAAACCCCTGCCTACATCGCAGACCTTTCATTTACAGTCCTTCTCCCTATTGGATATGGCCTGGGTTGTTTGCTTTGCTATTTGGTCGGGTGGGTGAGTGCAGTTTAGGGGCAAGGGCAACTTGGCAGTAGGATCATGGTAACCTGAATGCCGGAACACTACTACAGCTGGTACATGGTGAACACTGGTGTGCTTGATAACTGGTATAGGGGATGTTGCCCATCCATCCATCCATCCATCCATCCATCCATCCATCCATCCATCCATCCATCCATCCATCCATCCATCCATCCATCCATCCATCCATCCATCCATCCATCCATCCATCCATCCATCCATCCATCCATCCATCCATCCATCCATCCATCCATCCATCCATCCATCCATCCATCCATCCATCCATCCATCCATCCATCCATCCATCCATCCATCAACTGAATCGGGGTTCATCATCCGTATGTAGTTGTCTCACTTAATACTCCCCAACGGGAGCCCGTGTTTAATCAATGTGCTTGATGAGAACAGGTATTTCATTTCTAAAATAATTACGTCCGATCAGAACACGGCCATGGGTGGTTGCGGCTTGGTCAGTGAGTTGAACATGTGCTTGGTCAGTATGGGAAACCCGTGCTTGGTCAGTATGGTGAACGTCCTTGCATGGTCAGTGGGTGAAGCGTGTGCTTGGTCAGTGAGTTGAATGTGCGTTTGGTCAGTATGGGGAACCCGTGCTTGGTCAGTGGGTGGAACGTGTGCTTGGTCGTTGGGTGGAACGTGTGCTTGGTCAGTGGATGGTACGTGTGCTTGGTCAGTGGGTGGAACGTGTGCTTGGTCAGTGGATGGAACGTGTGCTTGGTCAGTGGGTGGAACCTGTGCTTGGTCGGTGGGTGGAACGCGTGCTGGTCGGTGGGTGGAACCTGTGCTTGGTCGGTGGGTGGAACCTGTGCTTGGTTGGTGGGTGGAACGCGTGCTTGGTCAGTGGGTGGAACGTGTGCTTGGTCAGTGGGTGGAATGTGTGCTTGGTCGGTGGGTGGAACCCGTGCTGGTCAGTATGGAGCGAGCAGTTTGGTCAACAAAGTGGGTGGGGGGGTGAACATTCCAATGAGAGCTTTCAAAAACATGACCAAGGTAGAGACACTATCTCTTTAACGGATTCATATACTGATTCATCAAGAACGTGAAAAACGCCCGCCTTGATACATTCATCATCAACTTTTACAAAACAGAGAGGCTTGGTAAGCCAACCGTGCCTCGTTTCCCCTGTTACCCGTCACTAAGTTCTACCATACAAAGCTCGTGCGTTCATGATCGCGCCCAACTTGAGGTGGACGACATGCGCCACAATGTCAGGTCGGTCGATAGCTGGCTGCCTGCTCTTGAGGTTGGGCGTCATTTCCTCCCACCCTGGGTTGCACGTCACCGAGATGAACAGGCCCGGCTTGCACTTGTCGGTGTCGAGGGCCGCTCGCGGATTATTAGTTTCCGTGTCGTCCACCATGTCGCGCAGTCTGTTGTACATGACTGCCCGCAGCTGCTCCTGGTTCCGCATGACCCACTCCCGGCACTGGCTCTCACACCTCGCATACTCGAGGCGAACCTGTCAAGCGGAAAGTGACGCAACGAATGTCATTGCCGAGCAAACTGGGCCTCCCTTCCCTTTGCTGACGGAAACACAAAGCAATCGGCCTCAAAGCATTAAGTAATGCATGCAACCACCGGCCCGTCTCAAAGAGTCCCAAATAAAACAAATCCGCGTGCTAAAGACGGAGACCGCGTTGAAGCCGATATTAACATGTGTGCGACACTGTTCCAAAGCCCAGCAAACAAAAAACGCAGCTTACCCAGTCATCGTCCCAGTGACGCCACTCCATCCGCAACCTGATGCCACCGACAGAGGGAGTAGTGCTCCAGTTGTTTTAAAGACCCATCATTAAATACATCAGCATCGGCCATTTTTAAACCCCGTTTCCAAGCATCCAACAATGAAAACGTAGCTTGCCCAGCAGGCGCAACCTGAACAGGGGTGGCTGTCGACAGCCATACCGTCATCCCGCGGCCATCCCGTCATCATATTTTGAAATTTCCATGCTGGGCTGCGACGTGCTGGGCCGCGACACTGCACGCTGCTAAAGTGGGCCGACCGTGCGCTGCTTGGGGTGGGCATAGCCCGTGGCCCGTCGCCCGTTGCCGCTGAAATTCCTTCCGTCCCACGCTGAAATTGTCCATGGATAGTAGCCCGTGTAGCCCTTTGGTCGTCACCGCTGAACATCCTTACGTTGGTGCTGAAATTCTTTCCGTCCCTTTGCCTAGTAGTAACGTGCTCCTTCGCTGCGCTCCAGAGAGGGGGAGGCTCGCTTGGCGCTTCGCGCGTAGTGTATCTGTGATTTGGAGATCTCCGGAGTACGTCCGAATGGCTGATTTTCGCATCACGATTCACTACCGCATTATGCAACCAATGGTCATGAAGTTTGCTTTATATTGGTTTAAGGATAAGTGTATAGTAGAGCAGCTGTCATGTTGTAAAAAATTGCTCTCCCATACAAGGTAATTAACAACGTAGTTCTACTGGTAGACTGAATTCCTAGTACTATCTGCATCGAGCCGGTCACCCAGGGTAACCATGCCAAACGCCTCCGAAACGTATTGAGCTTGTCAGTTACCTGAAGGTCATAATGATGTTCTCGGGATTTGATGCTAGCGTAGTATGGCAGAGTGGCAATGGCTGCCAGTTGGCTTATAGAGGTACCTAGCAGGCAGCCGTCTGGCAAGGTATGGCAAGATGCGGCAGTGTGTGGCAAGTTCTGGCAAGATATGGCAAGTTGCGGCAGTGTGTGGCAAGTTCTGGTAAGACATGGCAAGATGCAGCAGTGTGTGGCAAGTTCTGGTAAGATATGGCAAGTAAAGTGGTTTCACTGCTGCTTGGTCGGCTGCCTTTGCTGGCAGCGGACAGTTCAACGGTAACCAGCTAGCAGTCCACTCTTGGGGAATTAGACCACTTGGGAGAGGTCCTTTCTTTGGAAGCTGCCGGTATTTACTGGTTTTCAGACAGCATCATTGACTCTGCGTGTTTGTGATGCGTATTGTGTCACACGATGGGATGGTTACTGGCGCAAGGCTTGATGCTGGCGCAAGGCTGGGTGTTGGCGCAAGGCTGGGTGTTGGCGCAAGGCTGGCTGCTAGTACTTGAAGCCCATGGCGTGGCTGGAGCTACACCGCCCGCATTGTTAATTTTAATTCGGTTCACCCGAAAGGCCCTTCGCAATCAGATAATAGCGTTTTATTTGTTGCAAGTGCTACTGCGCCCGTCCAAATAAATAATTATTAGTTTGGCTGGTTGGTTAACAAACAACCGTTGAACTGGCTGCGCGATTTAATAATTGTTTGTTTGTTTGGCATAACCCAGCCGGCTGCACTGCTGTTACCGCCAGTAATCGGTTACCTCTGAATATAGTTTAATGAACGCATGCGGGAAAGATAGGGCCGCTATTCCTTGGCCTGCATGTGGAAGGCTGTCTGCGACATGGGATGACTACTTCGTTCTGTACAAAGGGTGTCATGCTCGCCTGCATTCTCCTTGAATGACCCGGTTGTTTATAAGGGTCAGTGGCAATTAATTTGTTGTCCGAAAAAAATCATTGTAGGTTTTATACGACTTGCTTGCAAAGATTCGTGTTTGGTTGCACCGGCTGTGATTAGCTAGGGACCTGTAGGGTGGGCTGGTTGCTTAACGAATCTTTGACTGATTGTTTTAGTGAGTCGTGATCAAGTATTGTATAGTGGACTCGGACCGGCCCAAGGGGTCGATGGGCGAGATTTATGTTTGTCAGTCTTGTACGACTACCTGTACGGTTAACTAGCCTGGGTGTGTGTGGCCACGTTCTTTGTAGTGGCGTTACCAGCACTGATCAGGCTGGCGCGTGACGCATGCCGGTGTTCATTAATTTAGGATGATGGTGCCTTATGCAAGCTAGGCCGGCAATGATCCACAATGGTTGTTTTTGCCTCCCACCCTGGAGGCTTTTCGCTTCCGAGTGCGGACTGAGAAACCGGAAGGCCATTGTAACTGCGGCATTTGTGGCAGGGCTCCACTAATTGTATTAATCAAATGCTGGTCTTCTTGGGAGCTTAGTGATCCTAAAAGCACATTTGTCACCCAAAGATGTAATATTTCTTTGGTTTTTACCGCGAAAGAAGCGCTTTGGGCAGTCAAAGAATATTAATTTATACTTTCTTTGTTTGTTTGGTAGCTAGAAAAACACAGGGGACTACACTCGGGAATTCATTATTTGAAAATCTTTTGTTTTATTTATCGTTTGCAGGTGGTCGACGCCCATCATCACAATTATTTAGTAAAACCAGCAGTGCACGGGCGGTTTATACATCATACAGATCGCTAAAGCCTATAGTATGAAGATACCACAAGTAACGTTGATAGTGAAGGTATTAATATTCAGCTTGTTATTCAAGGTGCTTTGTCTTGTTAAAAACACATTCTGCTACACCTCTGTACTGACTTGGGGTGTGATGCGTGGCTGTGTGGCATCCTCTTGCAGTTACGCACAAAACAACTTGCTGACGGGGACGCTTCCGGACACTCTATTCTGCTCCTTCGGCCTGCAGATCTTGTGCGTGCGCCTGGCTGCTGCTACATTTAGTTCTTGCATGGTGCTTGACAGAATGCACGATCCATGAAATGGGGAAGTGGCACAGGCAGGATGTCTGGCATGGAGCTCCTTGGACTGTGACGGGCTGATGGAGAAGTCATTCCGACTCGCCGCACTAGTCGCCGCCAGTGCTTCTACTAAGGGTTTTTGTCATTCGTCAACTTGTTGACTATTTGCCTCGGCACTTCGTCAAATGGTTGACTATTTGCCTCGGCAATTCGTCAAACTGGTTGACTATTTGCCGTGGCGCTTCGTCAACCCTGGGGGGGGGGGGAGGAAGCTTTATTTCTTCATCATTAACTTAAGGTCGCTCACGCCTCACACACGCATGTAATGCATGTGGATAAAACACAATATCACTTGGTGGTTGTTGACAACTGCAGAATAATGACTAGTATCCTTCACAGCTAGGCCAGAGTCAAGTGTGCACAGCACGAGGCCGTTAAACAACCATCACGTCCTCCTCACTGATATCAACAGGCACTACTGTCACAATTTTGTCCGAGCTTGGCCCAGAGCTGCCGTCATCATCGGCCTTGCTCCTTTCTGTCTGGGCCCCCTCCTCGCCAGATTCCTCCTCGACAGAGTTTGAGGCGCTGTCAGATGATGCTGACTGGCCGCCATCTTCCTCTTCCTGCGCATTAGACCCATCCTCTTCCTCTCGCTCTACTCTCTTGCGTTTGTCGCGACCCTGCCTGCCCTCCTTTCCATCTAAACTGCGGCCTAGGTCGACGATATTTTCCGTTTCTACAATTTCTCCAGCTTGCTTCTTAAACAGAGCATCTAAGGTGCTAGTCTTGAAACCTGCCAAACCGTTTTTCTTCGACATTCTCTAGCTCATGCAACACTACCTAAACATCGCCGCCGCCATTATCGAAACAATTTCGCATGCAATATTTTATCGCACATGAAAGTCGCCAGACGGCCTGAGGTCGTCACGTAATTAATACCGCCATCTTCCTCTTCCTGCGCATTAGACCCATCCTCTTCCTAAAGCTCTACTCTCTTGCGTTTGTCGCGACCCTGCCTGCCCTCCTTTCCATCTAAGCTGCGGCCTAGGTCGACGATATTTTCTGTTTCTACAATTTCTCCAGCTTGCTTCTTAAACAGAGCATCTAAGGTGCTAGTCTTGAAACCTGCCAAACCGTTTTTCTTCGACATTCTCTAGCTCATGCAACACTACCTAAACATCGCCGCCGCCATTATCGAAACAATCTCGCATGCAATATTTTATCGCACATGAAAGTCGCCAGAAGGCCTGAGGTCGTCACGTAATTAATACCATGATTTCCCAGGGCGATTACAGGTCTTTACATGTAGGGATAATTTTTTCATGCCCTGGTCGGCTCAAGTCCTGCCTTGCTCGTCTTCAGTTTTGGTACCCGAGCATTGTTTTGAACCGTACTGACGTACTGTCTTTCCAAACCAACTCCAACTGCAGCGTACCTAGGATTCAGATGGTACGGGCTGACGGCCTGACGCCGCGCCGCTGGACCTTAGGTCTGGCCTTCAGGACTAATATGGTTGACGAATACCCTAAACATTTCGTCAAACCGGTTGACGAACTTCGGAACATATTCGTCAATTGGTTGACGAATTGCCGAGTTGGTTGACGAATGTGGTTGACGAATTGCCCAAAATGGTTGACTATTTTACTACTATTTTCAAAATTCGTCAACCGGTTGACGAAATAGTCCCGTTAGTAGAAGCACTGGTCGCCGCACCCGTCTAGTGAGCTGTGTAGAGCTGCCCTGCCCATAATATTAATTGCAGTGGTTGTAAGAATGACCATAATAATAACACAGGCGATAACTCCAGGTTCACCAGGGTAAGTATCATTCCAGCAACGATAGAGCTCTGCGCACCCTATAGTGGACAGGTCACCCCCACGTAATCATTGTGCATGTGTATCTGTTTGGTACAAAGCCTGTTCACTCGCGGCATCCATGGGATGTTGGCGTTGGCGGTACGAGGGCAGGACCACCATACCCAACTCATAGCCCATTGCTGCCCTTGCTTCCCTTTGACTCCATGCGACGACACAGTTCTCACATGGGTCTAAGTCTGCTCGTACTGCACGTCACACGTGGTCGATGCCAGGTTTAGGCTCGACGTCTGCACGTATTGCAAGTCGCATGCCTTCTGTGCCAGGTTTAGCGTGCCCTTTTATCTTTCGCATTGCAGACGCGTTCTCGCGGCGGGCTGGGGATGTGATTTCAGACTCCCCTGCTCTTGTCCAGTAAGAATAAGTAGATAAGGGTCGGCGCATTTCCCCTTGTCAGATGGATACACTGGGACTCTCCCTTCCCTGATTCGGCTTGCCTGCGTCAATACTTGCTGCCATTGCTTTGTTTCATAGGGATTCATCGGGGCTCTGCCGTTGTAATTTCTCAAATGGCTGGTCTTCTGATGACTGCCGGTTGTCAAGCAGTTCGGGGCTTCTCCTGTTGTTGTTCAGCTTATGTTGGAATTGCTGGCTCGGGAATGGCTTCGGCCATTCCCGAGCGGCTTAGCTGTCTAAAGACTGCGCTGTCTGGGTCCTTGGTGCTTTGGCAACACCCCGCTGCTGCTGTGTCAGACACATCTGCATGTCCACTGACAAGAAGGCTGTGGTGTGCCTTGTTGATCTGGCCTCTTTGGATCCCACGGGGCCGTGTGCGGTTGGCAGCGACATGCACAACAACTCCATCAGCGGCACGCTGCCTTTGGAGGCGGCGTTTGGCTTGAAGCAGCTGTAAGCATTCACGACCGGGCTTAGTACAATAGGGTTTAGGCGGGGAGGCGGGCGGTTGTGTGGTGCCCCGGCATGCATTGGCAGATGGTGTGGAGGTCCCTGTCACATCGCAAACTTATGCGGCAGCAGCACAGAACAGCTGGCTGCCGGTTGCGTGGTAGTTTGCCTACTCATTTGCTTGCGCGAGACGCGCCAAACCGTGGATCTATTTTTCTCTTTCTTGTATGGATCCAAGGAGGCCTCGCCAATAATGTGAAACCAGTGAATGGCTTGGTTGCAACTCGCGAGGTTGATTTAGCTTGCTTGCTTGCAGGGCAAACGACTTCAAATTCAACCAGTAATTGCCTCTGGCATCTCCAGAAGAAAAGGTGCCTGTAAAGTGTATTTAACACTCCGCATGGGATCTTTATTGTGGCTTGCACAACACACCTGACTGATATTGCCGGGATGAGGAGATGGACCGGAGCTTACGACAAGCAAATTGTTGCGGGGCTGGGTTTGTGGTGTATGATGGCAATGCTAGTGTGGGTATTGTTAAACAAGCAGATTGGTTACAGCTCATATATATATCATAAACAAGCAGATTGGGTACGTGCTCATAACGTCTGGTGTGATGTCTTAGTGCTTGCCCCAAGCTCTGCCTGCTCCCTACATTACACGTCTGACAAATGCATGGTCGCGGCGGACGTGATGTAAGTTTGGCCCTTGTTGTACCAAGCATGGTCGCACCAAATGGCTGTTATAAGTTGCATGTATAGCAAAATTCATATCAAGAAGAACTGTTTTGCTGGCTTAAGCCACTCTACCTGATCCTATGGCACGGCTTCCCATCCTTGCCTGTGAGAGAAAGATGCCATACAAGGTGGTTATCACCGTCGCAAGAAGAGTTTGGGTTCCTTAAGTTGTAATTATTGCCTGGGACTGAGGTCATGATGGCAGTACTAACTTTGCTACTGTTTTGCTACTTCATGAGCCTCAAACAAGTTCTCCCTCTCACTATTATCGGCCCCGTGGCGCCCCATGGTGAAATGGCTGCAGGTTACTCGACAATAATTTCATCTCAGGGACAGTCCCCCTGGAATATGGATACTCCAGGATTTCTACCCTGTAAGTGACTCACGATCCTGTACGTGACACGCGCCTGTGCGGGGATTACCATCAGCTCACACGCAGCACTGCTGCAAGTCGCCTGCTCCCAACCACCCCGATCAGGGGGTGCAAGGGCCTGATCTTTTTGTGACCCGCACTAAACCCACCCGTACTCCCAGAACTCCCCCCCCCCCCCCCCGCCCTTCTCCATGCCCTAACAAATGGCTCTCATTGTCTCAAATCACCCCTTTGTTTTTCTTTGGGGGTATCAGGGTTGCGTTGCTCATAGTGTCAGAGCCTGACCAAAGCTTTGAATCCGCATGTGTATGCCCACCGCAAGGCCACAGCAGACCATGCTCCCTGGCCATGGGTAGCCTACACCCAGGCACCAGTGTCTCTAGTAATGGGACGCAGGCGTCAGCTGCTGACGCGTCAGGCTCTGACGCATCAGGAATTTTACCCCGCGTTTCAGCCGTCTGACGCGTAAATTTAGGGTGTCCGTCAGTACCTAGTCTGACGCACACCAAGTCCTCAGGCGTCAGGCAAGTCCTAGTGCAGGCCACAGGTTCGTCGCGTCAAATCTATTCGCCGCGCCAGGCCTGGACCTTATACTACTGACTAAAGAGTATCCAACCAATTTTTTTGTGTGTTGAACCAGGGTTGAACCTCAAAATTTGTGAACGTGCATGCCAAAACCTGCCAAAGAGAGACAGAGGTACAGTGCAGCCCGCAGCTAAGTCCACGAGGTGGCGATGGCCATTGCAGCGACAGTCACGAGCAGATACCTTGAAATCTCTAAGCCAAGATTACCTAAACTTACGTTTCATACATTTCAATAGCAGCTGCTTGTTCAGAAGTCTAGGAGCGTTTTCTTGCAAGGGGGGCGTTGCATCGGTTTAGTATCGCTGAGGCGGTCGAAAGTAAGTTCATGTCCCACGTAGCTCCCACAAAAACCAGCATCTTCATTAAAACAATAAGTGGAAGCATAAATGTGACACTATTGACATGCCCGGAGGCACGCCGTTCAAGGCCCTTCATGAAGTACGTTGCCCTAGAGGCAACCAAAACAAGGGTGGGTGGGTGGGGAGCAAAGAAAGAGGCCGACAAAACCAGCCAGAGCGGCTTTTAGTCGCAAAACCTCCCTTATCCCTAGCTAACTGACGTCATTAAACCCTTATGTTCAGTGATGCTAGTAAGACGCTAACCGTACAGACCGGGGGTAGAATATCCCGAATCTGCACGGCTAGTATTAGATAATGCGTAGGTTGTTCTTTTCAGGGGCACTGCACCTCACGCCCCGTTCCGCCCGGGTATAATCAACCCAAGCGCGGAATGCACATTTTATTTAATTCATTTTTCAACCATGCACTATATTGCATCTACTAATCACAAAAGCTCTAGCCAAACAGCTACGAGAAAACACTACGACCTATAAGCCGCTCAACCAGCGGCCTCTTGTTCCCGCATTCACGTATAGAAGAAACTCCGTTCAAAGAACCCCGATTCATGTCCCACGTAGCTCCCACAAAAACCAGCATCTTCATTAAAACAATAAGTGGAAGCATAAATGTGACACTATTGACATGCCCGGAGGCACGCCGTTCAAGGCCCTTCATGAAGTACGTTGCCCAATCACCCCCGCCCTGGCTTTCCCTTGAAGCCGCACTCCACCTTGCTCGTTGTCACAAGTGACCGCCCTGCGGCAAAACGGGAGCCCCCCCACATCGGGAGGCGTGTGCCCGGCGGCTGTGGATGCATGGCCAGGCCCAAAAAGGCCCAGCGCATTTGCACTGCGATTGCGCACGGCCAGCCTATCATGACCCCTCTCGGGGCCCCGAGTCGGTACCGCTATGGCCGTCTCCCCATAGACCCGGGGTGCTTCGAGAAAAAACGTGGACCTAGCCCAGGCCCCGCCAGCCCGGATGCCCGAGGCCACAGCCCCAGGCACCTGGCTGAACGAGAGTCCGTTCAGCCAAGACCGCATTCCCCCCCGAGGTTTCTATGCGTGGGGAAAAAATTTCTAGCTTAGGCGCTTTTCCCATCGCCGTCCCCAGCCCCAACCACCCCCCCTCGGCGGAAGGCAATTGCTAAGTTTGCTGGCCAGCAGCAATTTCCGAAGAAAAAGCCTCAGGCCGCGGACCGAGACACGGGTCGCCAGTGCCAGCCATCCGGCTCCAACCCGGGGTGCAAGCATCCCCAGGTACGGAGCACCAGCTCGCGCACTGGGCCGACCGAGCGACAGTTGAGCACCTGTCACGGCACCCGGCCCACCAAAGACCCCAAGCTGGGGAAAAGGTGCGGACCGGAGGTAATCATTTTCTTTTCTTTTAGTTAACCGGGCGAGGAACTACGCCTGGCCGGTTAACAACTGGAAGTCTCACCACTGGCCAAGTGGCCGGTGCAACCAGTGCTTTTGGGATTTTGCTCCGCAGCACCCATAGCTGCGTCTGCCGCCGCAACGACAACGAGCAAAGAAAGAGGCCGACAAAACCAGCCAGAGCGGCTTTTAGTCGCAAAACCTCCCTTATCCCTAGCTAACTGACGTCATTAAACCCTTATGTTCAGTGATGCTAGTAAGACGCTAACCGTACAGACCGGGGGTAGAATATCCCGAATCTGCACGGCTAGTATTAAATAATGCGTAGGTTGTTCTTTTCAGGGGCACTGCACCTCACGCCCCGTTCCGCCCGGGTATAATCAACCCAAGCGCGGAACGCACATTTTATTTAATTCATTTTTCAACCATGCACTATATTGCATCTACTAATCACAAAAGCTCTAGCCAAACAGCTACGAGAAAACACTACGACCTATAAGCCGCTCAACCAGCGGCCTCTTGTTCCCGCATTCACGTATAGAAGAAACTCCGTTCAAAGAACCCCGATTTCATCGGTCAAACCCCGCCAGCTAAACTGTAAGCATAGGCAACGTTTTCTTGCCTCACACTGCCTGGTTTCTCGAATTGTCGGCGAGGATTACGCACAACAATAGCGTCGCATGGCGTCGAACGGAGGCGGATTGTTAAGAAGTTTTGAATCTGTGGCGAGATCGTCGTATTTTAAGAGACAAACCGCCGACAGGGCAGGATCAAGTAGTCCCGATCTTGTCGATGTAACCCATGCGACAAGGAGCTGGAGATGCGAAACAAGAGGAAAAGGGCAACCACATGTTAGGCTAGTGAGACTAAAGAGGCACAAGCCCCGGGAGGTGCAGTCAGCACTTAAGCACCTACCTTGACAACGATGGATGGGGGCTAGACAGTTTGTGTTATTTGTAGAAAGGGGTTCTTGTTTTATGCTATTATTGCTTGAGCTTGATGCATCAAGTACCAATCATTTACCATGTACATTTCAAGCTTATTTTGTTATGCCCTTAGGGTAACCAATAAAGCTTTTTGGTAACCACTTGTAAGTTATATTAGTTAATGCCCGTTCAGAAATCCGTGACATTTAAACATTGTGAAATGAAAGTTCTCTCACTACGTTTTTGAAAGCTTGATAAGGCCAGTTTTCTTTACAGTGGTGAATGTTCGAGATCCAATGTTGTTAATACCTGTCCTGCCCCTTCACCCTTGAAATGTCTCGTCAGTCGTCACCCTGTCCCTGTCCCATCTTGCACCTGCCCCCAATTTAGCTTGCCCATCCCCCCCTCCCCAGTAATTCTGCTCCTTAGTAGGGGTCCTTGAGGGTAATTCCACCCTATAGCGGGCCCTAGCTGGGACCTGCCCCGAACTGATATGGGCCGACGCGCCGCCAACGGGGCGTGTCAGCCGTCCGACGCGCCGCCAACAGCGGCGTGTCAGCCGTCCGATGCGACCAGGTACCAGAACAAAATCTGCATGCATGCTACCGTGGTAGAGATTATCGGGAGGCAATTTAGTTATCAACTTATCATAGTATCGTACCATGGCTATACCTAATGAGATTATACATAAGCCCAATTATATTCCCTAATGAGATGACAAACGGCGGCGCGTCAGCCGACTGACGCGTGCCAACACCCTTACTAGAAACACTGCCAGGCACAAGGGCTAACCTGTTGTGTAACATGTAATATCGAAGTCATTCATTCCTCCAACTATCAGCAATGCCTGGCTATTCTGTAAGTGCTCCACAATGCTCCCAACAGATGCAGGGGGCTGATTAGTCAGTTGACTGACAATCAAGCAAACGATCCATCGACTAGAAAGTTATGAAGTAAAGTATATTTTCTAGCACGTAGATAAGATTTAAATAACTTGCCATCAATTGATTCAAAGAAAGCAAGAGGGAAGTTGAATGCATGACCAGTAATTGGACAATAAGACTTAACAACAGGGACAGAAACCTTCAATTGAATAAAATTAATATGACTAAATAGCTGCATTTCTTGAACTGATTCTGTGTTGCCCCTGCAGCGCCCTCAGCAACAACAAGCTGAGCGGGTTGGTCCCCCTTCGGGACATTGATTACTCCATGACAGACGCCCTGGACGTGTGCGGCGGGTCAGGGGGGCCCGGGCGGAGGCGCAACCTGTTGCAGACCGGATCGCCGCCCTTGTTTGAAAAGTTGGAAGCCGCGTAAGTACCCAACACCTGCGGTATTTGGATGTGCTGAGGCAGAGAACGCTGGCGGGCAAGTTGGGTAGGCCACGCGCTGTTGTGGGCGCATGGCTCACCCTGGGGATCATGGCCCCCCTGCTTGCATCGCGGCAGGTTGATTCGGGCACACCTAACACCAGTTGCTTGGTGCACTAGATGAGAAAGTGGGTCACACGTGGAGCCCATTGTAGACAGGTTGCAACCCCCATGTTCATGCATGTTTATATCACCGCCATATGCCGTGTGCCATCCATCGTATGCCTGACAAACCCCGGTGACCCCTTCTCAACATCTTCTTGGGCCGCTCACGTGCACGCGCTGGGGTGCCTCATGGACGGACGTCGCTGGCTCCAACCACAAACCCTCTTTCTTTGCAGGCTGCTGGACCACAACAATTTCACAGGCAGGCTGGACGTCACCTGGCTGGGCTCCCACTACCCCAAGCTGCACACCCTGCGGGCAAGCTGCAACCATCTCAACGGCACCCTGGATGTGGACACCAGCCAGGCAACCGGCGACAGCGTGCTTGCCTATCTGGATCTATCGGACAATGAATTGGAGGGCAACATCTCGGCAAACTTCCCTGACGCATTCCCTTTGCTGCACGAGCTAAGGTTGGGCAGCAATCGCCTCATCGGGACGATCCCTTCCGTCCTGGGCACTGGGCTCGCATCGCTGCTGGTGCTCTCCCTTGAGGCAAACAGCTTGTCAGGTAGGGCTGCGAAGATGGTACCTGTGATGGGGTATTGCTTGTTGGGCACGCGGTACACGGTATCCCTGACAAACAGCCAACATCTTATATCTATCGGGCATGGGTACCCTCAAGTATGCTTAGGCGCAGCAGTTGGGGGGGAGGACACTCTGGCTTAGGCCGTTTTCATTAATTTTCTCTTCTTTTTATTTCGGGCCCTGAGTCATTTTGAACAAAGGCAGGGAGGGCCAGAACAAGCATATCACATGTGAGGTATTGCGTCCGAAAGGGGGAGAGAGAGATTTGGGTGTGTGCTGGGGGGCATGTTGGGCCCGGGGGGGGGGGGGGGGGGGCGTGTTGGGGGAGGGAGGCATATTGTGCTGTGTGTGCTGGCTTTTTTGTTTTCGGCATGTTGCATTGAATGGCATCTGTGTGTAACTTGCGGGAGGCTCCCCAGTTAGTACCCATAAGTGCTGCCTTTAAGGTTCTGTGCACCGCAGATTGTGTTTTTTGCTGCTCGTCCTACAGTGTGAAGCTTGCTTTTGAAAGCCTAAAACAATTTAGAGAATGGCTGTGGAGCTGCTGCCCTTTCAGACCTTCCAACAGTGGCAGATGCAGTTCGGTACTGTCCTGAATTACCCTCTTTCGGGGAGCGGTCAGCAAGCTGCTTTTACCGGTGTGCCGATCAACTTGACTTTGGTATGGCCAGGTTGGGCCAACTTCCTTTTTCATTATACCCGGAAGTGCTTGTTCTGTGTCTTGGTGTGCTCGTTCTCTCATGCATTAGCTTTTAACCCATACTCCGTCAAGTGTATCCATTTGGATACACTTGCACCCCCCGCCACGTGGCAAAATATTACGCGAGCGCCGCGCCATCAGGTACGGATGTAAGTGGTCAGGCAACTCGGGACAGACCCAATGTGAACGTAAATGCATAGGTTGGTGGGATAATTGCGCCATAGCCACCTAAATACCACGTTGCCAGGCTGTGCATCACGTGACTTTTGCTAACATTTTTGACCGTTGCGCGCGCGCATAGCGAGATATGGCTGTCAACGTGCCATTTGGTGGAAATTTTGGGTTCCGCAGCTTTAAATGGGTCAGATGATGACCCCTGAACGATGATGCATTATGTTGATTCGTAAAGAATTATCAGGTTCACGGAACTGTGAAAATACGCAGTGGTTATTATCTCTGTCTTGGTCGCCACCATCAGACGAGACGTCCCGTTTGGTATCGTCTGTTTCTTTTTGGTTTCTTGGTAGCTTCTTTCCGCCTGGGCCTTACATTGTTTTACGGAAGTCCGCTGCGCACCATCTGCTGGGAACGTCGACGCGTTAGACGTCATCTTTGCATAGATAAATAACATGGTTATCATGACGGATGCATGGATAGAGCGGCTATGGCTGCCTGTGCCACTAGCATCAGTATCCGGGACGTATGAGCATGTCGGCCAGCGGAACCCGGCTAGGTCGTGATCGAGGCAGGTACGGCGATTCGTTTTCGTGTTGGTTGCATGGAAACTCGTACGTTCATACATGTCTGATGGTGGATATATTAGTGGTAATTGCAACTGCCTTCCATGCCTGCTCAAGGAGGGGTATTAGCCATTATGTTGCACAGTTTGTGGCATTTCTTGGGGGGATACCGTTCAGTGAGTGTCAGGTGGCTTCATATTTGTATTCCAGCACATTTGGCAGTCTATTGTGGTCAATTATATTGCATCATTGTATGGCATGGCATAGTTGGCTGTTTGTGCGCGCGCAAGCCACACACGTAAACGCGGGCATGGTAAGGGTCAAATGGGCTATCCGGGTAGTTTGACCCAAGGAAAGCTCCATTGGACTATCCAACTAAATTGTCCAATGTTGGGTTTGAGGTTTCTGACCCTCCCCTCAGTAGAAGGGGGGGGGGTATAGTTTTTCTTGGCACAAAATGATCGTCTTTTGGCTCACTTTGACTGAAGGTATCATCCAAAGTACTCATCAGACTCATGATATTATTGCATATTATGAAAGCCCTTGAAGTGTAGATACTCCTAGCATCTTGGTTGGGGGTATTTGGAGTTGTGGTCTATGAGTTATGATTTTTGGCAATTTTAGGGGTCTGAAAGTGCCAAAAATGGCCTGACGGAGTATGGGTTAAGATCACTAAGCTCCCAAGAAGACCAGCATTTGATTGAATACAATAAGTGGAGCCCTGCCACAAATGCAGCAGTTAACAGTGGCCTTAAGGTTTCTCAATCCGCACGCGGAAGCAAGAAGCCTCCAGGGTGGGAGGGAGGGGAAAGAAACAATTGCGGATCATTGCCTGCCTAGCTTGCTTAAGGCATGGCCCGCCGACACACAAGCTGACATCATCCTAAATTAATTAACACCGGCATGCGTCACACGCCGGCCTGAACAGTGCTGAAAACGCCACTACAAACAACGTGGCCACGCACCCCCAGGCTAGTGCGTTAACTGTACAGGTAGTTGTACAAGGTTCCCAAGACTGACAAACATAAAACTCGCCCATCGACCCCTTGGGCCGGTCCGAATCCACTATACAATAATTAATCACGACTCACTAAAGAACCCAAATCAGCCTAAGATTCGTTAAGCAACCAGCCGACCCTACAGGTCCCCACCTAACCTCAGCTGGTGCAACCAAACACGAATCTTTGCAAGCAAGTCGTATAAAACCTACAATTAATTTTCTCGGACCGCTAATTAATAGCCACCGACCCTCATAAACAACCAGGTCATCCAAGGAAAATTCGGGCGAGCAGGAAACCCTTTCTACAGATCGAATTAGTCAGCCCATGTCGCAGACAGCCTTCCACATCCAGGCCAAGGCATGGCGGCCTTATCTTTCCCGCATGCGTTAATGGGTGGGTGGGTGGGACAAGAAAAAAGACCACAACAATGTCACTACGCCGCCAAAGTAGTCAAACTGCCCTAGCACGGGGCTGACATCAGCAACCGAGCTTAACTTAACACGCCAACCTGAGAATGTAGCGACACCTACCGTACCACAAAAACAACAACCAATCAAATACCCTTTCCGAAAGGTTCTAATTATCATTCAACAAACCGGTTCAACAAACCCGGCCCTGTCAAACTTTAAGCATAAGATTGTTTCGAGATTGTAGCACAATAGGGCCACTGCCCCTACTAACAATTCCAGGTCGCCAGCCATTAGCCAAATCCGGTTACATCTGCCAAACCCGCCCGGTTCAGCCGACCATCCAGGCGGCTCCCGTGAGCGGCCTTATTCCCCGCCTCACTTCGAGAAACTCTTTTCAAAGAAATCCGATTCATACACCCGTTTGCTCACCATAGTCACCAGCATCTTTGTTAAAACAATAAGTAGATGCATACAGACAGGTAGCGGTTACAGAACCGCTATTAAGAACTCCTTAGGCATGGCTCGCGATTACCCAACCTCCCCTTCCTGGCCCTCCGGTCCGCTAAAGAAGCACCATTTCCTTTCCCGTCAAAAGCTGTCCTGTCGCGATGGGCGCTCTCCGTTGCCAGAAAACAGATTTAATTCCCAGCGACTGTGAATGCACAAAAACTCATGCACTGTCGATCGACACAGCTCGCATTTTTGACCCCACTCGGGGGCCCCCGCTGACCTCGTTGCCGACCTCTTCTCTGGTCCGCTAAGGGGTGCTGTCGCGGAACACAAAGTCAAAGCAAAAGCTGCTGACTGGCACCGCTGATTCCAGCCGACGCCCAGTTTACAACTTTTCTGAAGAGCAACCAACCTAGTGCCGAGCACATAAACACTCCTTCCGTACAAAAAAAGTGGAAATACCACTGAATACGAAATCAAGTTGGTTTTCAGCCCTTGCCTCCTGCGCCGAGGCTCCGTGTCCCACAACGGTGACTTAAACTTTTTACCCCCCCGAGCCGCGGCGGCCCTCAAGCCAAGCCCAACCCGGAATGCAAGCATTTCCAGGTACGAGACAACTCAAAGGCAGGCCAGCCTGCCGACAGCCCAACCCGAGGCGCAAGCATCCCCAGGTACGGAACCATCAAGCAAGCTAGCCCTTGCCCAACCCGGCCAGCTGGCCGTTTCTTTCAAACAAACCAGCCATTAAATAATGCATCAGCCCCCGCTTCGCATTTAAACCCCGATCACCCGGACATTAATTCCGGGCCAGTGGCAGCCATGAATCCCAACCGCCTTAAGCAGCCAGGGATCATGGATGCCGGAAATTTGGTTAACAAATTTTAGCCCCGCACCCATGCTGAGCGCAAGGCTGGTGAGGCACTTCTTGTACCGCCATAGCCTCAGCCGTCGGCGCTCAGCCAACGTTTACAAGAAAAAAGACCACAACAATGTCACTACGCCGCCAAAGTAGTCAAACTGCCCTAGCACGGGGCTGACATCAGCAACCGAGCTTAACTTAACACGCCAACCTGAGAATGTAGCGACACCTACCGTACCACAAAAACAACAACCAATCAAATACCCTTTCCGAAAGGTTCTAATTATCATTCAACAAACCGGTTCAACAAACCCGGCCCTGTCAAACTTTAAGCATAAGATTGTTTCGAGATTGTAGCACAATAGGGCCACTGCCCCTACTAACAATTCCAGGTCGCCAGCCATTAGCCAAATCCGGTTACATCTGCCAAACCCGCCCGGTTCAGCCGACCATCCAGGCGGCTCCCGTGAGCGGCCTTATTCCCCGCCTCACTTCGAGAAACTCTTTTCAAAGAAATCCGAATATTCAGAGAAAACCGAAATTCCATAATGTTTGTGTCTATGTTTTGCCAGCTGTAGGGTGGGGAATTTCCAAGGACTAGTTAAGCTGCCTACTCTAATACCTAGAGCCATCTCTAGGGTTGTGTGATCACACCATGCAAGCACAAGGCTAGCTCCCTTAGTTAGGTTAAATAGTGCCGGAACCTTTTGCCCACTGAGGCAAATCGGTCCGTCACACTATTTTGCCCGGAATAACCACTTCCGAGCACCCAAGTTAATTCGGCCGAATTAACTTGGGTGCTCTGAAGTGGTTATTCCGGGCAAAATAGTGTGACGGACCGATTTGCCTCAGTGGGCAAAAGGTAATTCCGGCACTATTTAACCTAACTCCCTTGTACCGTGCCCTTGTGCCAGGCTTGGCTTGGGGGCACAAGTAAAAACTTGCACTATGGCCAGGCCTTCAACGCTGGGTTCGGACTAGAGATGCTAGAATGGCTTGTGCATAATCAAGCAGTGGCGCATGCGCTGCATACTCGGCGCTGCAGTTCCAACTTGGCAGGTTTGCCGCCTATAATAACAGGAGCAACACTCGCTAGCACAAATGAGAGGCTGACAGATGCTGGTGCTTGGGTACTTGGCCTGCATGGCCTGTGTGTTGTGCCTACACATTCCCTTTACACAGCCCCTTTGCACGAAGTCTATTAATTAAGAACATAACTCCGTTGGGAGTATATCTGGCACATAGCCCTGAGAAGGGGCATATGGCTTTTAATACACTCTTGGCTACTTCCTGCAGGTGGGGGAACGTAAACTGCCACCTACTCTAGGTGCACCAAAGGGCACCTGCACCGCCGTGATCTATTAGAGCCCAGCCCAGCTAAGGGGGGCCCGTCATGGGGTGGAAGAAGTCATGGGGTGGACGAAGTCTATGTGCAAACCCAAAATGCATTCCTAATGCACAGAACCCACAACACCCGAAGTGCACAGCTCACTGTTGCACATTCAGGCAGCAGGAGACATCCCAGCGTGGCCTGAACATACTTAACCAGTGCCTGGCTTTGCCCTACTTGATGTTCGACTCTCCCTACAGGCACCCTTCCGGACGAGCTCGCCTCTCTGGGTAAACTGCAGGAGCTCGACGTTAGCAACAACTTTGTCGGGGGATTCTTCCCCGCTGTGTACGGCCAGTTGCAGGAGCTGGCACGGCTGGCGATCTTCAACAGCCCGCTCTCTGGCTGCCTGCCTCCCTTCTCGTCCCTGGTGGCAGCGGACGTGGTCCTCACTGGGACTTTCATCTCGGGGGTGTGCAATGGCGATGTGGTGTTGCCCAGGATCCTGTGCACGGCAGCTCAGTCCATTGCCATCGGCCCCGCTGTAACTGTTGTGGACTGCAGCGCGAGCAACTCGGCCTGCCCATCCAATATGAGAGACTTGCTGTCACCTGAGGTGGTCGAGGCGGGCGGCCCGTACACACTCACTTTCTCGCCGACCACCTTTGTCAAGGGCGAGAAGACCAAGGTTGTGTGGACGGCGGTCGACGCGGTGGGGAACGTGGGCACCTGTGAAGGCAACGTCACGCTGGTAAGCCAGCTGGAGTTGGTGGCGCTCGAGGTCACCCAGTCCGTACAGGACTGGGACCTGAGCGTGCCCCTGGTTGCGAAGAAGTCGACGCTCGTCCGTGCGTTTGTCCAGATGGCCGACAATGACACGCGTGACCCCGTGGAGGGGGCTGCCCTGTTGGACGGGTATCTGGAGGGTTTCCGGAACGGGGAGAGCCTGGGCAAGATCGCCAAAGTGAACCACGAGGGGTAGGTGGACCCGGTGAATGGGCGCGCATGCGCATGGGTGGCCTGGCATCCTGGGGGGGGTTTGTGAGCTATACTCATTTTATCTATGACTAACCTGCTGAGCTAAGAATGCAACGCCGTATAGCCGAAAAGGAAAAAAATATTTACGTGTGTGCTGGCACCCGTAACCAAGCCACCCAGGTAGTGGTTGGCTGGGCAAGGTGGTTGCCATAAAAGGTGGCCATCGTTAGGAAGCAGGTTGTTTCTTCTGCCTGATGTTTTGTTGGGCGAGAATGGGCCATGAATGCATGTGGACTTCCTTGCTTTGTTCCTCTGGTTGGCTTGGACGTCTCAATGGACTAAAAAGGATGCCTGTCTCTCCATAACGTAATGCTCCACAACGTGGTTCCACAATATACTTAAGAGCTCTCGCGAGTGCGGCAGTTCCCTGGGCGTGCTTGCTTGATGGCTCTTGTGACGTAATGGCTAGCTTTCGAAATGTATGCTGGGTACTGGAACTCAATTCCCCCCTAACTGGCAACGAGGGTGATGTGTGGGGACAAATCCACTGGTGCCTGCCACATAGTAGCATGAAAATTTCATGCAAGAGGGATGCATGTTCAGGTCACTTCCTCTAAAGTCTGCTTTTGATGGTGTGACTCACAGGGCAGAGGCCACCCACACTGCTGATCCAGCATGAAGCTCATGCCACGCAAGATGGGAGTCACATAGCGATGACATTCGGTGTGTATAGGCAAACGCCACCATCGGGCCAGGCTGACATGGTGTGGCGTATTATGGTCTACTTGCAGTGGCAGGCAGAGGCGGCGGCAGGTGCCATTGTAACGCTAGCGTTGGACATTTATTTAGGAGGGTCATATTCTTGCTGAACCCTCCATCTCCAACACCGCTTTGCCCAGCATGTCTGACCAACGACTCTCGTGCTATTTCGTGGCCTCAAACCAAGTCATGATGCACGGTTGCCTGGAAGCCATGGTCAGCAGTGTTTCCGCTAAGGTACCGGTTCCGGTAATTCTCTGGTAATTACCGGTGCCCCCCCGGCCGACCGGTTGCTATATGCCAAGCAGGAACCACCCCCCGGCTGACCGGTATGCTATATGTCAAGCAGGAACCCCCCCCCGGCCGACCGGTATGTTGTGTTCAGAGCAGGCACCCCCCCCCGTTCGGCTGGTAAGCCATGCCCGGGCTGACCTGGTCGACCGGGAAGCTTTAAATGCCGGCCAGGGTTCCCCGGTTTCCCCGTCAGACAGACCCGGTACTCATATACTGACTATTACAAAATATCAATTTCGATTAGTATATGTTACATTATTCCCGGCACTTACAAATAGTTTGCACATTGTTGCCATGCTAACACCTTCACCGAATGTAAATGCCGATGTACATAGCAGAGCCCTGCTGAATGCCCGACGAAAACCAGCCGTGCGCCAGGGCATGCAGGAATCTCGCGATGGTCCTTTCGTAGCTACAACATACCTTACTGATGAGGTTAAAATAGTAGTGCGTGACCCTCAGATGCAGTATTTAAAAAATAATCATGGGCAACGGCTCGTCAAGGCTAGGCGATTTTGCACAAACAATCAAATATTGCTCGCTCGCGACTCAGTTGTCGTTGTTGTTGTCCGCTTGTCTGCGGTTCCGCTTACAGCACTTTGTTGTCCACTTCAATACCGGTGTGAGCTTGACCAGCTCAAATCATGTTGTTGTTGTTGTTGCCACGCCGCAATGGGCAGCAGAGATTTGGTGTACTAGACTATTGTTGGACGTGCTAAGAACAACAGTTGAGGAGGGGCTAAAGTTTCAACTTCAACTTGTGAGTAAATCGATGTTCCGTACACTAGTAACAAAAGGCGTGGCGCGGTGCAGCTCTGACCCTAGACAACGAATGGGTCAGCACTGGGCAGCCAGTCTATCAAATAATGCGTAGACTTGAGCGGGTAACAAATGCGCTGCAGACCTGCAGTTGGTACGCATACGATGTGAAGATGCTGAGCCGCAAAAAGATGCATGAAGTTCACGGCAGTCGAGCCAGCTGACTTTGTTTTGCGTGTTTTCTAATCCTACATTTTTCGATAGTGCGCTAGAGAAGCGAATCATGAAAAATCCCCCGATTCCCCTGGGCTACAAATTCAAGGATCATTTCACACGAGGTGGTGGCGTTTTAACCTTGGCCGGCAGTACGAGCGGTCGGCGGGCTCTGGGCACAGTCGTTACACACCAGGCGCAGGCAGGCAATAAGTGAGAAGGGGACGACACTCATAAGAGGAATGGGGATGAGGGTGCCGGAGAGGAGGAGAATGCAGGTGGCTCAGCGCACGCACAGCCTGAAATCCATGCCCGACGAAAGCCAAGATGGCCCTAGCTAGCGGTGACGGAGAACCTCCTCAGTTTTTAAGAGGAACCCGGGTCTCCTCAGGTATAGCTTTACCAACTTCCAACGGCCTATGGGTGTAGGGTGCATGCACACCCAAAGGCAGCATCGTGTGAGGTCACGCCAATAATGTATGGGTGAGCTAATGTGAGCTACACAGCCTACACGTGCTGCGTACTATGTTTTGTAACCTCATCTTGTGACTAGGCATGCTTGTATGCATGCTAAGTTATCATTTTCGGATGTTTTATTAGGGAGCCCTGCGTATGCCAAGGCTATGTGAATCAGGGCACAAGCAGCCCACTAGGGCAAGGCTTCACAGTTTAGGATAGATTATATAACTGCATAAGAAATCCTAATGGGTTTTATTTTTCTAAAAAAAATTCGCCAGCATCCGGGGGGGTGGGGGGGGGGGGCGCCCCCACCCACCCACCCACCCACCCCGGCCTCGGCCAGGACCCCTACCGGAACTACCGGAACCCCCCCACCCCTTAGCAGAAACACTGATGGTCAGTGGTCTTTGAACTTTGTGTGAACGCTGCCCTTTCTGGCCAAGGCAATGGGTGCATGATCACGAGTCGCTGCAATTTTTAGTCATTAATTGTTGCAAGTTTCCCTTCTTGGAGTTAAGGTATGTAAGCCCCTTGCTGCCCTTTTCTGTAATGAATATCTCGACACTCTGCACCATATGTACCAGCCACCCGCACACTGACCATCATTGAACCCACCAAGTAATCACCTTCCCATGTCATGAACCTAACTATTCCTGCTGTTCCCTTATTTGGGGGGTTTTATGTCCCCTTGATCCCCTTCTTCTGGCACTTGTCACCAGCGCTCTGACCATCACCAAGTACATCCGTGCGGGGCGCGGATACATCCGCGGCTCCTTCAACTTTCTGCTGCCCGAGGCGTGGGTGTTGCCGGGTGAATTGACAGTCTGCTTCAGGGGGCTGCCATCGGAAGAGTATCCCGAGTTTGATCCCGTGTCGTGCAACGAGCAGGAACAGGAGGGGCGCCAGGTGGGTCCTTTTGTTTTCAGCCACCACGGTACACTTTTTCGCTTCATTCTCGCTATGCGTTATCTGTGGCCATTGCGAGCGCTTATAGGGGCATTGCGTATAAGCATGTCTGTTATATTTTCTATACGTATATTATGTGCGATGCCTCCGGGCACGCGCTGTGGAGGACAATGGCCAGGTTAGCCTTGCACAGCTCTGCACACAAGCGTCTCGCACGGTCTACAGGAGAGAAAAGAGGAGAAATGGAGGAGAATGTGCCTGTGGCTGGGACCCTGACCAGGGGTCAGCCCACACATCTTCGCAACGCCTTTATCCAATAATCTGCTGCAGCTGTTGGTCGATATACCGCGTCCTTTTCCTGCATACCTAATATTTTGCTGACCGCACCTGTGTGCGATCATTTCTGCCTGCCCCGGCCTGCCTTTGTGTGATCACGTGTCTCCATGGGCGTGCAGAGCATGGACTGCTGCGTCTCCGTGAGCTTTATGCTGGTGTCCAAGCCCTGCTTCCGTTTCATCAAGGTAGGGCTACTTGGGGTAGTTGGTTATGACGACTTGGCTTGGCCAAGTCACAGACCACGCAATCTGAAAACTGTACATCCAGTTTTTGCCCCAAGTGCCTCGTGTGGCAGTAGAGACCCTTGCTGAGGAGCCACATCATAGCTCTCTGTTTAGCAGTTTTTACACTCATTAGAATACAGGCTGGGCGTGTTGTCTTATTGCCCCTCCAATGCCCTGCTGTTGAAGCAGGTCTGTGAGGAGAAATGCATAGTTTTTCAATCATTTTTTCACGTTAGACATGGCCTGGTCTATTTGTTGGATATGCGCGTTGTCATCGTGCTAGCATACGTCCACCTGACATCCCACTGGGTTGTCCTGAAAATCTCTGCTCAGTAGGACAGAGAATCTAGTCTGTGCTTGGCCCCACTGTAAAATCAATGGTGCCTCAGCTGGCCCTGCGCTTGTACTCCATTCCAGGCTGCTTCATGCAGTAGTCCATTTCAACAGTTTTCCGAGGAAAGAGGTTCTGGGTAGTGCTCACACATAATACCACTATTCAGCGCTTCTTTACAGTCTTTCCTACATGCTCCGCAAAGCCTACTTTATCTGTTTTTCTTTGCATCCCAAAACAAACAAATGACTTAACAATCAAATGACTGCACAGTGCATGGCCATGCTTATTCCGTACTCATTTGTTCTTTATACCAGGCTCAATAAAGTTACAAGCTTGGTTCAGTGACAGCGGTCGTCCTGCATGGCCAGTTGACACCCTGTCTACTTACTGGGCGCCGCATCGAACTTTCTTTCTTTTTTCCCCCAAAACTATCTCGCAGGTGCGATACCGTGACAACGAAAACGTGCTGCGCGTGGTCACCGACGCGGTCCTGCACGAGCAGTGGCGCCGCTTCCGCTCCATGCTTCCCATCCCAGCCAACAGCGTTGCCGACTTTCGCCAGTTTGACTTTGTTTATGGGTCTCGGCCGCCGCTCCGCGTGGTCAATAATGCTCTCGACGCCACGCGTGTCATTGACAACCTCAGCCAGCGGTGCTGGTACATCGGTGTGCTGCAAGGTAAGTGTGATAGAATATGGTTTACTAGTAATTGTTTGCCTCGTTGTAAGTGTTGGGCACATTGGCATGCTGCAAGATGTCATGAACAGCAGCAGTTGGTCCGGGGCCCTTTTTTTGCGTGGGCCTAGGTGGATGCTTGGGGGGTTGTCAGCATGCGCAATGGTACAGAAGGTAAGAAGCTGGTTTTCAATGTATTGCCTCCTGGGGCAACACGCCTGGATCCCCTGACGTGCTCATGCACCATGAATCCGGCACTTTACCTGTATTGCGATGTATACTGTAACCCTCCAATAACCTTGCAAACCCCTCACCTGTGTCCTGCACGTCGGCGCTGCCTGGCCATGCAGGTCAGGGCGGAGGGCTGGCGGAGCTCGGTGGGGAGACGGCGGCATTCTACGTGGGGCAGTCAGAGGGCTCCTATGCGTGCGGGTTCGTGGAACTCCCATGCATGCGCAGAACTCCTATTCGCACACAACTCCTATTCGCGCAGAACTCTTTCAGAACTCCTATTCGCGCAGTACTCGTATTCGGCCAGAACTTCTATTCACGAGCCATATTGTTACACGTAACCATCTCATAACATCCAGGGTGGGACTGTATTGTACCTGGGGGAATGTGGCCTCTTGGTAGCCTTTTACCTGGAGAGGAACACGGCAGTTTGTACAAGTGTGTGTATGTCTGCCAGTGTGTGGCGCGGGGCACAAGATGCGTACATGCGTGCATATTTGTGAGGGGGGGAAGGACAATATGTGTACATGCGTGCATATTTGTGAGGGGGGGGACAAAACGTGTACATGCGTGGATATTTGTGAGGGGGGGGACAATATGCGTACATGCGTGCATATTTGTGAGGTTGGGGGGACAATATGTGTACATGCGTGCATATTTGTGAGGGGGGGGGACAATATGTGTTCATGCGTGCATATTTGTGAGGGGGGTGGGACAATATGTGTACCTGCGTGCATATTTGTGAGGGGGGGGGACAATATGTGTACATGCGTGCATATTTGTGAGGGGGGGGGGGACAATATGCGTACATGCGTGCATATTTGTGAGGTTGGGGGGACAATATGTGTACATGCGTGCATATTTGTGAGGGGCGGGGGACAATATGTGTTCATGCGTGCATATTTGTGAGGGGGGGGGGACAATATGTGTACATGCGTGCATATTTGTGAAGGGGGGGGGGGGGGGGGCATGCTTGTTCGCGTCTGGTATGTATATTTTTGTGTTTGTTTGACTGATGGACCAAGTGGGGGGCTCACTCTCGGGGGTTAGGCATTCGAAGGTGGGATGCAGGTGGGCCAGGGGAGGGGGGGAAGGGGGGATGTATTCATGGAATGGAGATTAATTGGCAGCAGAAAACAGTACCGGGTGATGGGCAATGACCTTGGACATTGCTGGGGGGATGCTTGCCTTTGTTGTGGGCGCACATGCATAGACAAAGTTTAACCATGCGTCTTCATGGATGTGAGCATTTTCCCCTGCATATACATTTCATGCACAGTGGTGGGTGGGGTAGCCCGCATCAAAGCGGGGCACACGGGGTGCGGTGGGGGTGGGGGCTTTAAGTTGGGCCTTGGTGCTGTTCAGTACGGCAGGGTACCAGGACAGGAGTGGGCTGAATGGAAGGATGGTCGGAGATTGGTTGGCAGGAGGGGGGAAGTCAAGGGACATGGGGCCGCGGGAGGATGGGTGAGCGGGCTGTGCTGTTGCAGCATGGTGAAATTCTTGGGGTTGTGAACTTGTGGGGATGAGCTTGCAGGGGTTTGTGGGAGCTTGGGGGCAAGGTGCGCCAGACCTGCGCACATGTTTGTGCCTGGGCATGGGTTTGCTCGTGTGATGTGTGAGCGAGCGGATCAGCAGAAGTCACTGCGGCTCATGAGTACATGCCGTCTTTGCGTTGGCCCAATCTACAGGAATATCACTGTAATCACTTACATGCCACCGCACAATGGTGGGGATTGGGGTTTGCAATCCACCTGCATCGTGATAGACCGTGCAGGGCGATGCCACCAATACTTAACTCCTGAGCTCACAAGGGATGTACTTGCTTGATGTAGAGGTAAATGTTGGTGATTGGATAGCAGGATGGTGTACAAATCTATCCTGCTGTAAGATGATCCATCAAGCCTTCATTTCTGCGTGTCCTATTTCCGGAGCCGATTAGCCATGCATAGTGCTAGCCTGGCATGGATTCGTGCTATTAGTATTCTACTATCATACTATGATTCTGATTCTGGGACGTTGTCTCATTAGTCGAGGAGCAACAGAAAGATAACTGCATACAACAAAGGGGAAGGGAAATGAACAGGGGACCTTTGCGGGACACGATATGCCTGTGTACCTCCAAGTGAGTGTGGCTTCCTCGAGTGTGGCTTCCATAAGTTGTGAAAAGAGGAAGAATGGTCAAGCAAGCGGACTGCGGAGCACCTGCTCATTATGAATTTTCACTGGCCTCATGCCTGCCCCCCTTACAAATGATGTCTGCTCCAACATGTCGGCAACGGTTCTCATCCGTTGGCCTGCGTTCCTGTTTGCTAACAGCTATGCCCGCAACCGTGGCGTCCACGAGTTCCTCCACAATTTGGGCATCGAACACGCTCGCCAAGGTGGGTGAGCCGTGCCTTCCTGGGTAGCCACGCCGTTGGGTGTGTGTGCTTCCACGGGCTACCCCGTTTTGTTGATAGGCGGCAGTGTCGGTGGCGATGGTGGTACCCTCTGGCCGTTGAGTTGTTGGTGAGTTACCAAAAAGCTGTCATCCATCGCTGTTGTCTCAAAGTGAATTTCATACCCGCTTCTTCCCATTTGCTAATCGTGCATTTTAGTTTGCTTGCAAATCGAGGGGTTATGGTGCCATGCATTTGCCATTTCCTGCTCCCCCTCTGGGCCCAAGAGGGTGGGGAAAGCAGGTTGCTCTTGTTTGCAGGCAGCAAGTGCAAGTAATGTAGTGGATGGTCTCTTTGCAGGTTGCTCTTTGTATCAACCCCCTTGATGGGTGCAGTACGCGTCGCACTGACAAACAGTTTTCATCCCGTTTGGTTTTTCTCATTGACTGTGATGGGCATGGCTGTACCTGGCGGGGGTTGGGGGGGAGGGCGATTGGAAATGCAGGCAATGTCACCGCGTGCAGCACCATCGAGAACAACAGCCCGAATGAGTTCCCCTTCCTGGAGTCCTTGGGTGACACAGACCTTGTCATCCGACCGACCCTGGGACCCATGAGCGACAACGACACCCTGGTTTGGGGCACAGACCCCCAGCTGGCGGCCACCGGCGCGCCATCGACTGTTGCCTTCTCTTCGCCCCACTTTGTATTTGCGCTCATGAGCTACTGCCAACCGGCCAATTTGTTTGGATGCCAGGCGCGCTGGATTGACCGCGACACATATGTGCAGGTACGGGGCGCTTTGTGCCAGCAGGATGTGGTGATCGATATTGGATTTTGATCTATGACGGGTTTTTATTGGTTCTACGTGCAAACATGCCTAGCCATGGACAAGCGCAAGTGTGTGCATGGTGCCAAAGTCAGTCATGTTCCTGCCCTTTCATCCGCTGCTTGCACGGTGGTCCCGTGGCCACCTGCGGGCATGACTGGTCTGGTGCGCTAGCATAACCTAATGTGCTTAGTGAATGCATAGCTGATGCATCGTAGATGCGTAGCGTGATCATGGGGCCTTAACTATTGTCAGTGCTTACTTGCGCCATCTCAGCTTCCGCAGACGGCTGGTGTCTGCTACGAATTTTAACTGCTTCGCCTGCTTGCTCTAGTCGTATGACGTCTGCCTGCATCCAACGTTCTTGTGTATTGCATTTGTCACACGCAGGCCATGAACCTCATCAATGGTCTTGCGCCCACAGGGCCCCAGCCGCTCGGTGCCGACACGCCTGCTGACATCAGCATGTTCCGTGGCAGCATTGCTACCAATGGCGATGATTATTCCGTGGTCCTCGGCCCGGTCCTTCAGGTTTGATGCTGCCACACTGCCATGGCAATGTAACAAGAAAACCATGAATAATAATAGTAGCAATATTGGTCATTGTATGTATAATAGCAATAATGTATCATAGTAAAAATATTGGTCACTTGTAATGGACGGCTGGGCTTGTGTGCCTATGCAGCTCTCGCCTGGCTGACTGTTCAGATTCAGGCATCTGAAGCTGCTTTAGGGCCAGGCTGTGTTCCTTTTAATCGATAATTACAGAGCAGCCACAAATACAGCCGCCTGCCAATGGCCCAGCCCCGGTAGCTTCCAATGCTGCTGCCCCTTATTTGCTTCCTGAAGAAATTTCGTAACCTCTGCATGACATCTATCAGCCGCGTAGCTTCTATGCTGTGTGGCTGGGCGAGCAACAAAGTTGGCATCGGGTGCTCATCGGCCGCCGCCGCAGGAATGCAAGGGAGCACATCCTTCCGCGCCAGGCTCTACTCTCTATTGCTTTGCTCTATGCTTTCACACCGACAAAGGAACCGCCAAGGCACCGTCCACTGCAGCCCGCCGCAGACGCCGCTTGCTCCATTCGACCTGCACGGAGAACCTCCCTTGATTTGGCCTGCACATAGAACCTCAGTGGAGCAACGCATAGCTTGGAGCCACCTGGCGGCATTCCTGGGACGCTATGCCTCTTCGTCTTGTCTCGTCTTGCGTTTGCTCTGTCTCTCTCTCCATCAACTCCGGAACAAGGAACTTCAATGTCGCCCTTCATATCCGTGTCCGTTGCGTCCTGTCCCTTGTCTTTTTCCTCAAAAGTGTGGGGGAGAGCTGAACAGACGAGGACGAGAGGGAGGAGTCCCCTTGCCACCTCCCCACGTGTCGTTGCGTTTGTCCTGAAACCCTGCTCCTTATCGCCTGGTCGGTGGCATGGCAGTAGCCTCATCAATTTCCAAGCGTCTGAATGCCTTTTCGTGCCGGTTGTATTCTCTGCACGCCCGCTGCCCACCACACGCCCCATGCCCTCACCTGTGTCAGCTCTGCACGACCGCTGACGCCCTGGACAAGAGCACGGGCACGCAGGCAAATTTCCGCATCGTGGTAAACAATGGGACGGATGATGTCCTCGACGAGAGGCTCAAGGCGCGCCAGGCAACGGCCGACCTCATTGACTGCTTCGAGTTTGTCCCCAACTGCCCTCCGAAGGGAACAATCAATGATTATGGCGACTACCCCTTGCCGTTGATGGGAGGGAGTTCCCCTGTTGGCTGCGCCTACTGCTTCGGCAGCTTTGACCAGTTCACCGAGGTCGCCGCGGACGGCTTCCGCTTCTTCTCCTTCGACCTGTATCCCACGTTTTCGTTTGACGTCTATCCCACGTCCGGCATTGACCTCGTGCCCACGTTCTCCTTTGACGGCTTTCCTTTCTTCAACTTGGACAACGCAACGTACATGCTGTTCGATGGCTGGCCCTCCTTCTCGTTCGACACGACGGGGCTGCCCACCCGCTCGGAGGCCGTTCTGCAGGGCACGTTCGTGGCCGCAGACTTTGGCGGCTTCCTTGAGGAGATTGCGGGCAGCCAGAACGATTTCGATGGCATCTCGAGTGGCGTGGAGGCGGACGGCAGCTCCATCCGCACGGTGGATTTCTCTCTCGTGAAAGGGAAGATCCTCCCTGGCCCCACAGAGACCCTGCAGGCGGCGTACACCATCCAGTTTTTGTTCGACGACGAGCTGTCGCAGCGCGTCATTGCGACATTCAATCTCTCGGCGCACGCACCAACCATCAGCGGGTTGACCAAGGCGCCGCTGGGCGATGTTGTCAGCGGCATTTCGGAGGTAAGTACCGTGTGCCCGCCATTACTTAAGGAAGTAACATAGCCCCCCCCCCCCGCAGATTGGCTTGGATGAACGAATGGATGCATGAAACAATGGCATCAGCTGTCTGGTTACCTCACATCTGCAATGTCCCCATCTGCCTTGTCCATGCCCCTTGCAGTATCCATTTCCCTCACATTTCATTGGAGGATGCCAGGCATGATTTGGTTACAACATGTCGCTGCCAGGCCAAACTTCACAGACCATTTTAATGGCGTAAGCAAAGTTGAGCAGAATCACGCTGCTGCCAAGCCATGCCCCTACATGACAACCAGAGTAACCAGGTGGGTCCGTGGGTGCAAGCGAAAGCCAGGGCAAGTCTTTAGCAGCAGGCATCACTGAAAGAAAACAGAAATAGCAGTCTCAATTTCGATGACAAGCATGGGTTCAACTAAAATCCGCCAAAGGGATGTTGACTCGCACGCGGGCCCAGGCATGGCCCCATGACGGACTCTGAAATTTCGTATTTCCTGCCTCGCTCCCCATGACCTGCCATGGCAACCGTGCCTACTGCCTCGTGGTCATTTCAATACCCCCTCTGGCTTCCCCACACGTGACGTCACATGACTGTCGGACCTTCACCAGGTCACCCTCTGCTTCAACATCGTGGACGAGGACGGCGGAGACACCCCGCTGACCACCACAGTGCAGTACTGCCCCGACTATGACATCAACATGTGCAGCTGCGAGGTGCTCACGCTGGACTACATCGGGACCGACGAGCCGGTCAACAACGCGGAGACGCGTGGCATCTGCCTCACCTACGCTAAGTCCAAGCTGCGCGCCAGCAGCTCCGCTGTGTTCCGCGTGTATGTCTCGGACGGCCTGCGAAGCACCGACGCGGTCACCGAACCTTTCTCGGTGGCCAATAACGAGCCGTACGTGGCCATCGTGTTCCCCACCGACGGGACCCGCTCCGCGCAGGGGCTTCGCCTGCTGTACCTGTCAGGTATGGAGGGGTGGTGCGAGGGATTTGCTGGGCCCTGGTGCCTCTAATTGCCGTGTAGGATGACGATGGCATTAAAGGGCGTATAGTGGCATCTGTTGGCGTACTACTGTAGGTGTGTGTGGCATGTCATGTCATGGCATGGCATGGCAAATGTACAGGCTCCTGTTTGCCAAGCAATCGCGCTGATGGTTTTTTCTGCCCTCGACTATTCTAGGGCTATCCTGTCCGTAACAGCTGTATTTGTACTGATCTCTTTATGTTGGTCAACTAATTGGGCAAAACGAACATGGGTGCCAACAACCGGGGTAGTGCCGCCAGTACACTCAACGTGCCCACATGCCCTCTGTTGTGGTTAAAGTCTTTCCAGGGTAAAGACTACTTTTGTTCGTTGAATTTCATGGCTGATATGGACATTGACACCGTGAGTCACAGCATGTTATTAAAAAGCGCTGTAGAGTCTGCGGTCTTGCAATGGACACCTGTACCAGCCGGCACCGCCTTGAGCTGGCATGGGCGGATAACCCAGCTCAGCGGTCTCCTTCACATGGAATACAACATGGTGGAACAACTAGCACCTGCCTTCCCCAGTATACTAAGATTGTGTTGTGTTTGGCGCATGACAGCGTACATAGGGTGGCGCAACTGGATTTTCTTGCTGCAAGCACCAGTACTCCAATCACTGATGTTTCTCTTACAATAACCTCCGGCATGGTACTCGCCTGTGCATGCATGGTCGCGGTTCCTAGCCTGATGCTACAATGCTATGTACTACTCTACTGCGCAGGGGCTGCGGATGACCTTGAAGACGGGCGGCTGGATTCGACATGCAGTTGGATGGACGTGTCCGACCCCTCCAATCCGGTATGCTCATGGACTGCCTGCGATGTTCACCTACCCCATTGCCGTAACGTTCCGGCCACTTGCCGCCATGCTCTATTGCATGCCACTACGGGATGCCCAAGCGCCATCCAAGGACCCAAATGACGCAGTCGTGTGCATCGCATTGGCATGCGGTGCGAGCAAGTGTGGGGACCCACCATCCCTCATTGACAGAGCTACAGGCTGTGTGGTTACGTTAAGTCAAGCTGGTCATCAAGGCTCCTCCGTTCCATCGGATTAAGGACGGTTTGCTCCGTATCCCTCCGAGAAGCATGTGACCCAGCAGCCAAGGCATCATGAGCTGCTAGCGTCATCACTGCAACACACCTGGGTCCGCCCATTAGTGCATGTGTGTCTCACATCTCTTTGCGAGCACTGCTGGAATTCTAATTATCTTTTATGGAGTGTTCGGTACTTGATAAGTTACCAGCATGGAGCAACGCGGTTACTACTGCGCATTGTGTGTCACCTATTCTTTTTCTTGCCGCAGATCTTCCTTTCGTTCGGCATCGACACGGCCGTGGATGTGTCCACGCTGGGCCCAGGCATGACCATCGATGGCTGCTCGGCGCTGCACACCATCGTGCTCGGCTGCAGGGACTCGAGTGAAGCCGTTGGTTACGACAGCGTCAACCATGTAAGGACATTTCCCTCTCACTCCAGTTATGTTATTACCCTCTGTTCCTGCTATTCCTTTCTGGCATCTGGTTGTTAGAGCCATTAGCGATGGCCCTCTGGCCACGTAGCTCGCCTAGGTATCCTCTATACAGCTTGCAACTGTCTGTACTGGGCTAGCTTGCTCGAGCATGAAGCACTACTACTAAGCAAGCTTGATTTCCTGTGCATTTTGCTATAGGGGACTCTCTATACGAGCAGTGACACATAGCATGCAACACAGTTAAGGGATATGAAACCTGTATTGGGGGCAGCGTTTTGATTAAGGTTTTTGCAGTCCGCAACGTGTGGTGTTTTGAACTTTGTATACTGGTATCGCTCGGCCAATTGTGTGGTGTTTTGACCAGTAAGATTGGTTTCGCCACGGCCACGTGTGGCGGCCTGTCGGGTTCAGTGGCAGGCGTCCGTATTTAGCGTACTATGTGTCAGCTCCCACAGAGGGACGGTGAGGCGCTGGTTGTCACTTGCCGGCAGAGCCCATTTTCGGAAGATCCGAAGGTTCGAACTTCGAAGAAGGGGCGAAGCCAATTTATTTGGTCAGCGTGTAAGGAGGGGATGCAATTTGAGCATTTCCATTGGCGTCTTCTTAACGACGATGGATCTTGGCGCAAAACTCATGACTCTGCGGCCATGATGGTACGAGAAGAACAGGATAGAAGGATTTTTGGGAAAGCGCACGTCAAACCCATCCATCCATCCATTCATCCATCCATCCATCCATCCATCCATCCATCCATCCATCCATCCATCCATCCATCCATCCATCCATCCATCCATCCATCCATCCATCCATCCATCCATCCATCCATCCATCCATCCATCCATCCATCCATCCACCCACCCACCCACCCATCCATCCATTCGGCATCCATCCATCCATCCATCCAAATAATTTGCGCATCTTTGCAAGCATCATTCCGCGCGGAGAGCTGGTGACTGCCCAAGTCCTGGCGACATGTCCTGGCAACGGGTGCGATGACACGTTCACAGAGTCAAGGAGTTTCATTTTTGTGCCAAGATCCTGTTTTTGTCAGTCGTACCATCTTGGCCGCAGATTCAGGAGGATTGCGCCAAGATCCATCGTCCTATGAGTATAAGCCAATGAAAATCGTTTAGGTGCGCCCGCACTCCACGCACCTCTCCAATAATTGGCTTCGCCCTTTCTTTGAACCTTGGTTGTTCCGAAAATGGGCTCCGCCGACGAAAGTTTTAACTTGAAAGCTACATCGCACGTTACTGGATACTCATAACAACTAGAGGGACGACAGCAGGCAGAAAGCACAAGTTGCCAAGGCGCCAGGGAGTTGTTGAGAGCCTGCATAGCGACAGATAGCCACAGATAGCCACCTGACTGCAGCACACTGCACTAGTGCACCCATGCCCACCCTGCCACCCTATCTGTTGCGGCGGGAAGCCTGTGGGCTGGCGCCTCTGACACGGCCAACAGTGGCGTACTACCAACTACCGTGCGCTTTCAGCACGGCCAACCCGTGGCGAATCAACAACAACAGTGTAGCACCAGCACCGCCCGATGTGGCATCTTGGACGGGCTGAAAGACAGTGCCGTACCGCCACATTTTCCCCAAATTAGCTTGTCACCGCCGCATTCGGCGTAAATCTGCCACTAATCGAAACGCTGATTGGGGCCTATGCTTTGGTTGCCGCGCTATGTAATTGTGATGTTGATATCCCAATGACTTATGGGAGCGTGTGTAGGGCATGACCGCAAGCACCATCTCCAGGATCGCCTGCTTTTCTTTGAGGCAATCGCGCGAGCTGCAGGAACATGTGTCATGTTCTGGGCAACGTTTTCCTAATCCAACCCTACAAGAGGTTGCCTAGCGAAGCCGTAGTATACTGTACTAGACCCATCGGTCACTATACTGGTCACTACAGTGCCCTACAAGAGGTTGCCTAGCGAAGCCGTAGTATACTGTACTAGACCCATCGGTCACTATACTGGTCACTACAGTTCCCTACAAGGGGTTGCCTCGCGAAGCCGTAGAATACTGTACTAGACCCATCGGTCACTATACTGGTCACTACAGTTCCCTACAAGGGGTTGCCTCGCGAAGCCGTAGAATACTGTACTAGACCCATTGGTCACTATACTGGTCACTACAGTGCCCTACAAGGGGTTGCCTCGCGAAGCCGTAGAATACTGTACTAGACCCATCGGTCACTATACTGGTCGCTACAGTGCCCTACAAGGGGTTGCCTCGCGAAACCTTCGGGCACCAACCGGACCACCTGCCTTCCATGTTTGCAATGTCCCGCCACCCACCGCAGACAATCATCGGCAGCAGCGGGGCCCCCATCATCTCGTGCCCTGACACTGCAGTTGGGTGGACGACAGAGGACGCGTCCTGCTCCGGCTCCGTTAGCTACGCGCTGCCCAACGCAACGGACTCCTGCGGGATCACGCGAATCCAGCCCACCCTGGTGTCCCCCTCGTGGGCCATCCCTGGGGGCGTCTTCCCCGGGGGAGATACGGTGGTGACCTACCGTGCGGTCGAGCCGCTGACCAAGAAGGTCGCGACCTGTGAGTTTGTTGTCCGAGTGGTGGATATTGGCAAGCCGCAGCTCACCTGCAACAACATCACGGTGCCTGCGGTCCGAAGTGGGGCCGCGCCGGAAGGGGTCACCTCCTATTCGGTGGACGCGATCGATGCCTGCGACGTGCCGAGGACGCATGCGGTTGACCCAGCCTACGAGCCAGGCAGCATCATCCCCTTTGGCACGCACTTGGTGGAGTTTGCGGCGATGGACAAAGCAGGCAATGTCGACACCTGCACGTTTAACCTAACCGTGTTTGAGGTCGGGTGTTTCGCGACATGCGCAGGAACGACGGGCCCCTATGTCTTCCAGTTCACTCTAGCGGGCTACACGACGGGCCCGAGTGCGCTGACTCCGGAGCAAACATGCCTGTGGAATTTTGTAGTTGGCACGATTGCGGGCGTGACCAAACCAGATGACCCCTGCGTGGTCTCCAGTGCTCCTGTGAGCGGGCGTAGGAGGTAAGGGCGGGCAGCAACCAGCACGCATGTCTCACTGTGCGGTTCTCCTTCTTGGGAGCACCTGGGCACTGTGGCTCTTGGGATTAGCAGTAGCGAGGAGGTGCAGTAGCTTGTCATTAGCTGGCACCAGGCATGCTTTGTATGCCCGCCATCAAGCGTGCACTGCAGCACCCGGGGCAGTACTAGCGCTAGCGTGGATGGCTTTGCTGCATTTATGTCTTGTTCTAAGGTTCGCTGTTTGGGGAACCCATTTGACTGTTTTGACGGGCATTCCCTGCTGCCTGCAGAAGAATCTGGGTAATCATGCTCCCTGCATTAGCTACCAATGCCTCCTGCAGGCTCTATCCACGCTTCCAAAGTCGCATGCTACCACACCATTGTCTGGTATGGTGGCTAAAATTTGCTTGATCAAGTGCATTCTTGAATACCAAGGGCGAATGGCCTATGCAGTTTTCTTGTGTGGCTCTACATTTTTATAGGGATATCTTTGAGGCCCATGGGGATAAGGTCAGGTGGGTGGGGTGAATGAGCGACAATTGCCCTTGGTATCCAACATCAAGGGCGAACAAATTACCCCAGGTCATCGCACCCAAGCCACGCAATTTTATCCCTTCATTTGAACGTGAGATATGCACCAGGAACGGGGTGAACAAGTTAGGAGTGGCCATTTTCGCCGCCAGCTGCAAATAGGCCGGGCTTTGTCAATACCTGCTTCCTCGCGTGCCTATCTAAGCCCTCCCCCTCTCTCTCGCTCTCGCTCTCACTCTCACTCTCACGCGCGCGCGCGCACACGCACACACACACACACACACACACACACACACACACACACACACACACACACACACACACACACACACACACACACAACCCACCGCGACCACCTGGGCAGGCTGCTGCAAAGTGGCGTCATCGTCCAGGCTATCCAGATGTTCTTCTCCACTGAGGCTGAGGCCTTGGTGGCACAGCAGCTGATTCTGGCGGCCATTGCAGACGGCCGCCTGCTGGCAGAGCTCCAGCTTTTTCTGCCCTTCTTGGAGGAGTTGACACTAGACCTGGCCTCGGTTTGGGTGGGGCCGCAGGCGAGTGTGTCTGGAGACCCCCACTTCCAGGGCCCCTGTGGCCAGCACTTTGACTTCATGGGCACGCCGGGCGACAGCTTCTGCCTGATGACCAGCGAGGCACTGCACGTGAATGGGAGGATGATGGGCCCCCGCACCCTGCCGCCGAACGCCCAAGCCGAAGCCCACAACACGGTACCCCACGGCCCATGGCTGGATGTTTTGATACTAGTAGACGGTTTGGCGAAGGTCCCCAGATTGCGTGGGACTGCGTGTGAGGCTCTGCACGACCAGCATGTGCATCTGTTGTGTCTGCAAGGCGCTTGTTGTGACTGTTGTTATTATCATTTTCGTAATTGATTTTCTCCTTTGTGGTAAAGAACCATGTTAAAAAATATATTTGTGGGGGACAGAAGACAGCGTGCACTTTCCCAGCCCGCAGCAGCAATAAAAGAATGATGCGATGGTTACGTCGCAAAACCACATCATGTGCGATCCTGTTAATTATACTACTAGTATGTACTGTTAAGTATACTACTATGCTATAGCTGGCCACAAGCTATGACTGCGTCACTGTATTTTGCATGTATGTATGTTGCATGCAGGATCTGCTAGATCGTACACCCCCCCACACACGTTTAAGATTCCCAGGTTTAAGATCTTGAGACCCTGGATTTCGGAATTTCAGGTTTAAGATCGCAGGGCTGGTTTTGGGCAAAAGATCGTAAAGTAGGTACAAATAGCTGGTCAGTGGTCTGCCATAGAGATTATGTACTCAGGTATACCGCGTCAGGGTTAAGATCGCCTACAGCTCTCAGCTCTAAGATCATCAGCCATGGATTTGATTTTAGGTTTAAGATGGCAGCCCTGGGTCGGCCGGACCCCAATCTTAAACGTGTGTGTGGGGGGTGTACTCTCCTTGTTTAGGATACTTAGCATTCCAGTGCCTCCTATTCTTGCGTGACACATATCCTGGCTTGCAGTAAGGCTATCTTTTCCAACGTGTGTGTCATAAGCTTATCATCACAGCAACAAATGCCTTCCATACTTTTACTGTGATGTACCACTGGCTTGAATGCTGGCGTGCTCGGCCTGCAAGTAAAACCGCGGCTCGCATGTGCATGTCGGTGGATGCTGACTGCATGGGAAGAGTGGGTGGGCATGGCATGCTGGATGGTATTGCACAATGCCTGCACTTTCTTCCTTTTTCCTTAGATAGTGACCGTGCTACTTGAAATGCTTGTGTGGTGGCATGGTGGCATGGCTGCCAATGCTTTGGCTGGCGTGGCTGGCATGAAATTGTGCAGTGGATCCAAGAGCTGGGCATCCTCTACCGTGGCGCCAACATCACCATCTCGGCTGATTCCGTCCCAGGCTCCGCCTTCAAGGCATACCACGGGCGGGTCTACGTAAATGGGGTACGAACGTGGGCCCTTGCTTTAAGTTCCAAGCTGTGGCCGAGATATGCCAGAAATCACAAGAGGTTCTATTCAAAGCTTTGTCTAGTAATGGGGATTGAGGTCTCTTTCCAGAGTATGTGTGGGACTCCAGCGGCGAGAACTGGTTGCCTTGTGAAACAAGCACGGCCGTCTGCGCCATGTTCAGTGTAATAATGGTATTGATGGGGGGCATTTCTTCACCCAGCAGCGGCACCTCCTACGGCAGTAGCACAACATCATGTTTCCCAGGCATTTGAGAGAGCTTGTGCGCCTCTTTTCTACTAAGCTAAGTTAGTGGAAAGCACTTAACTCTGAGCATCTTTGCTTGATGTTTCCCCAATGCAGGCGCACCTTCACTTGTGAGTGTTATCTGCCATTGGTCCATGTCTTCATCAGCTAACAGAGATATACCTCTCATGTGACATGAATTGTCTGCATGTGCAATTTGATCGCCAATGAATGGTCGCCAATTGATTGAACTGCCTACAATTCCTCGCCCCGCCAGCTGGAGGTGACCAACATGTACGCCAGCAAGGCCACACTCGCCCAGGGTGACCTCGGGCTTGAGCGCCGCAAGACGCGCGTCAAGCTCACACTGGGGGCCGTTGCCACGCTGCAGGTGGACATCGTGCGCGCGTCCTTCTGGGAAGTGGGCCACGGCCCCGGTGCCAACTTCCTCAACCTCAAGGTCCTGCGCCTGGCCCGCTCTGCGGACTGGCACGGTGTCCTCGGTGAGTGGCCATGACAACACCTGTATGACGACGTATGTATGGTTAGGGCACATAAAGCAAAGTCAGCTAGGCACCAGGGGGACCAAGCGAGGATAAAAAACGGGAGAGAGCCTAGCCCGCCTGGAGCGTAGAGAACTGCATACAGATACGGTGCACGCTCACAACCAGAGTCACAGCCTAACTCTGTATCCTTGTTCCTGCCTGTTTGCGGTATGGCATATGCCCGCAGTTTCATAGCCATGCAAAGGTATTTTTGCCACAAAGCAACCTTACATACGGCAATCCTGCCCACTGCACTGAGGTTGGTTCGAGTGCCGCTGAGCTTAATCTCACTGTCTCCATCCCATGAGTGGCAGATGCCAGCATGGTGCAGCTACCAGAGGGCATATAATTGGCTACCAGCAAGATAGGTAGAGCTCCCTTTCTTCTGCGCCTTGTCTCTGACCCTTGCAATTATGACTGCTAGCTGGCTTAGGTGAGTCATGATGTAAATATCAGAGACATTGAGCATGGGCTTGAGTCTTGATTCCATACTTTTGTCGCTGCAAACAACGTGCTAGTGAGGCTGCCAGAGGCCAGTGAGATGCCACACCACACCAGGGTGATGAAAGTTGAAGGCGCGCCTATGTGCACTTGTCGCCATGGTCTTTTCTGACACACCAATTTTCCTCCCGTGTTGATGCCTGTAATTCACATATCTTTTCCTGTCTGTATTTCTCCCCAGGCCACACGTTTGGCAAACCCTGCGACGGGTCTACTGGCGAGGAGGAAGATGACCTTGCCGCGGTTACCGGATCTGGCATGACAAAGTACAGGATGACCGAGACTGCCATGTACCACAGCAGCGGCATCTTGGCCACAGACTGTGCAGTGTCTAAATTCGTGCAACGCAAATGACAGGGCGGTGGAACCTGCATATACACAACTGTCTATTGTGCTCACCCGTACGGTGGGGGGCTGTTATGGCCCGGCCCTTGGAACGGGCACATCAACAATTAAATTAATTGTGGTTTGGCTTGCTTTCGTAGGCCACAGGGCTTAAGTACTCATTTCGGGACTTATCTGGGAATTGGTCCTTAATCGGGACTTTTGTGTGGAATTGTGATGATTTGTGTGATTTTTGCTAACTATTTTGGGCCTGGGCTGAACTCCCTAATTTTGCTCTTTCGTTTTACTATATTCGAAATTATGATGATTTGTGTGATGCAGACTAGTTATGTCGGGCCTAGGCTGGACTCCCTTATTTTAGCTCGTTTGTTTTACTGTGTTCGAATCCAGTATCGCACCAAAAAGTTTGCTTTGCACCCGAGGAGCCCGCGCTGCGAACCCTTCTCAACACTGAGTATTAATGACAACCATTCCATCCCACGTTCCCCTCCCACTGAGGACTTATGCTCACGTGACGCAGTCACGTGTCTATTCATTAATTAATTAATTAATTAGTTAATTAATTAATTAATTAATTAATGACAACGCTCGCGGCTTCGCGGCTATAGCAGTGGGATCTGCCTAACTTCCCTTCCCGCCCCTTTGCCTTCTCAGCCCTCGGGCTGTCGGAGAGAGAGCAACGGGTCGGCAGTGTGCCACGTTCGCCCCGCCTCGCACGGCCGCCTGCGAAACCTCCTCAGACTGCACGCATTTCTTATGCGTGCAGATGCAGATTCATTCTACCTGGCCACCGGAGCCAACCGCCGGCGTCGCCTCGAAGCGTTAGCAGGAAGAATCGAAACGGGTGATTGAAAGCATAAGTCCTCAACCCGCCCCCCCTACCCCCCCCATCACCACCCTGCTCCATCTCCGCCCCTACCCCCGCCTGCACCCCCCCGCTTTTCGGTCAACACGCGCCATTGGTCATCGCCACCTTCAACGCCCGCACGCTCCAGCCCGACGCTGACCGCTGTCACTGCCTGCGCAGTGACGACTGTCAGTGCCATCGAGTCTCCAATCTTATTGGTTTCTGCATCGACAATAACATCGCCATCCTGGGAATCCAAGAACACCGGCGCACTGCATCGGCTCGTGGACCGACCGCCCTTGCTGCTGACGACATCGACGGCTGGCGGTCTTATTATGGAGGCGGCGACGGCACCGGGTACGGGGGTGTCAGTCTCCTCTGCTCCCCGCTCGCCGTACGCCACATGGACGAGCCCCAGCTGGTCAAAGCCCGCCTCCTCGTGCTCACCTTCCATTCGGTGGAGGGCCACTCAACCTACGCCCTGACGATGGGCGTCGGAAGCTTACTCACCACACTCCGGCCACCCTGAACAAGATCGCAAGGACTTCTTTGCTGAGCTGGGGAACCTGGCGAACGGCACCCCTGGCCGCAACTACCTCGCTCTGCTACTTGACGCCAACACAACGCTACCACAAGGTACTGGAGGATGTCAGCACGCCCCCGTCGGTACGGTCTCCAAAGGCAACACTGAACTTTTTGCTGATTTTCTTACGACATTCCTGCGATTTGGTGAAAGCCAACACCCGCTTTCCGCTTAGTCATAATGCGCTCTGGTCACACACACCTCCCCAACTGGCACTGAACGCTGCCTCGACTATGCTGTAGTGCGCAAGCGTCATCAAGGATCTGTACCAGCTGCTCGCTCGCACGTGATGATCCCCCATGTGCGCTCAGATCATCGCATTGTCACAGCCCGCATCCGCCTGCGATTCCCCTCGCACTTACGTAAGCACGTGGCACCACCTGATTTGCGCACACTGCAGTTGCTTGAGAAATCTGACGAAGCTCTGGAGGACTTCCCTGAAAAACGCGCCCACAAGTGCGCGGCGGAGGAGTTCGTCGACGCGATGGACATCCTGGCCAGCCACGCCCAGCTGCCCGCTGCCGGCCCGGCATCAGCCCTTCGGCACCTCGCTGTCAAGATGCCCGCGGCAGGGGCCCTGCTGCCCCCCGCCGCCCGCCCCCCTTCACCAGCCTGCACCGGCTCCCCGCGGTCATCCAGGCCCGGCAAGCCCTGCGCAACAACCGCAACCCCGCCCGCTACGCCCGCCTCAGACAGACGAATCCCACTCGGCCATCCGGCAGGCGACCAAGGAGCAGGAGGACCTCCATGTCCGCCAATACGTCGCCCACCTCAAGGACCAGCACGGCAAGTACGCCTGGATCCGACTGCGCCACGCCCAACGGCCAGCCGGTGGCGCGCAGCCAGCGCCGCGGACGCTCTCTGGCTTGAGTCTCACCGCAGCAGCAGCTTGACAAGTGGTATTCCTCCCAGTCCCGGCTGCTCGGCGCCCCCCCGCCGCCTCCGCCGCTTGGCCCTCTGGCGGCCGCCCCCCGGGCGCCTGCGGGCGTATTTGCGCCGCCCACGCCGCCCGCCACTGAGCAGGACTACACGTACCCGGCCCTGATGGAACCCCTGGCGGACCCCAACGAGCTACCACCGTTCACCGAGATCGAGCTGCGCACCGCCGCCAAGCAACTCTGCTTCTACGCCGCCGTAGGACCTGACCAGCTCCCCGCCCCGGTGATTAAACTGACGGAGCTCACGGGGTTCCTGCTTCACGTCTGCAACCGGATCATGCGTGCCGACGCGCCGTCGCCTTCCTGAGTGCATGGCAGCACAGCTACCGTACTATGTTGTACAAAAATAAAGGTTCCCCTGACGACCCTGCCAACAACCGAGGAGTCTGCATCCAGAGCGCTGCAGTCAAGTTGTTCATGCCGGCATGATCCTCAGCCGCCTTCGTTCTGGCAGATCTTGACCGTCACCTTGGGGAGAGTCAAATGGGCCTTCGTCCTGCAGGGCGCAACCGCGTCTGTCATGGCCATCTTCGTCGCGCGCCGCCTTTAATTTGAGGAAATCGCTCTCCTGCAACCTGGCGAGTTTCCCGCCATCCTGATCTAATGGGTGAGCTATCTATGCTCATTTTAGCTATGACTAACCTGCTGAGCGGAGAATGCAACGCCGTGTGTAGCACAAAAAGAAAAATAATTTTCAGGAAAAAAATGGTGCTGGCACCTGTACCCCAGCCACCCAGGTAGGGGTTGGCTGGACAGGTGCATGGTTGCTATAAAAGGTGGGCTTCCATTCTACATAGGGTTCAAGCAGGTTGTTTCTTTTGCCTGAGAACCTCACATGACCACATCACAAAAAACAAAACGCAAGGTAACACATCAAGCATTATAACCCACCATGACCACAGTGACAGCCCCAGACCGGAATTTCATAGCGCAACTCAAGCAAGCAGCCAAGGAGGGATGCACCCCAAAGGAGGCCGCCACTGCGGTCCAGAATTAGATCCTAGGGGAGGGGGGTTGGCTAGAGCGGATCCAGAAGCTCAACCAGGGGCGTGCCAAGAACGTCATGGACGCATTGGAGAAAAGGGGGTTTGTCAGCGACTGGGATGGGGAGGAGGCCCTGGCCGATGTGCTAGCAGCGCAACTGGGGGAGGCTATTGCAGAGCCGGATCCACCAGTGTCAGCAGGTGCGGTGGGAACTGGGGGTGTTCCCCCTGCGGCAGGTGGAAGCGGAGGGGCGGGGCATGGTGGAGCGGTCGTTGGGGAGGAGGATGGCGCCCCTGGGGCGATCGACCAGCCGATGTGGCGGACCTAGACCGAAACATAGGTCGGCTGAGCACTGGGGACCGAGACGGGCTATGCAACGCCAGCTGGAGGGCTTCCATCCTGGCCGGGCAACGCCCTCACTGGCGGAGATATTGGCATCCTGATATAGCGGCCATGTCGAAGCTGCTGGACCAGGCAAAGACTCCAGCAGCTGCGAGCCCAGCAGCGGCGACGACTGCTGGCAGGCTGGCGCGCACGAAGGGAGTGGCGCTGAGCGAGCATGCAGTGCCGGGACCTCCTGCTGAGCAACATGCTGGACTGGCGGTGCTGCCGTGGATGCTGGACTAGTAACGCGGAGAGCGTGGGGGGGAAGTCCATCCGCGTGCGTCGATAATGCTGCAGACGATGCACGGCAGCACAGCCAGCGGGGAGAGGCGCATGTTGGTCCTGCAGATGGCTGGCATCCTGGACACGATGCATGGTCACGGAATTTGGCTACTGGGCCACGCCACGCTCCGAAGTGATTCTGGAGCTGGCAGCAGCCGAGTACCTGGCGAAGCTGATGTACAGGTGGTAAGGGTACTTTTCCACGTGAAACGCGAGTTCCGGAAATGGCACAGCCAGCGGGGAGAGGCGCATGTTGGTCCTGCAGATGGCTGGCATCCTGGACACGATGGTCACGGAATTTGGCTACTGGGCCACGCCACGCTCCGAAGTGATTCTGGAGCTGGCAGCAGCCGAGTACCTGGCGAAGCTGATGTACAGGTGGTAAGGGTATTTTTCCACGTGAAACGCGAGTTCCGGAAATGCACGACCTAGCCATGGCGGCTCGCGCCCATGCATGCAGTTTACGTTTGCAGACGAGTTAGCTGCATGTCAAAACTCAGGAAATAAATTTTCTGTGGAACTCCAAGGTAACCAGACTCTTTATTAAAACAATAAGTAGAGCACATCGGGAAGTGGCCCTCAACTGGCCATCCTTACCCATGGGAACACTTAATGTCCAAAAAGGCTAGCCTTACCCCCAAACAGGCAACACACAGGGAGGGCGGGTGGGAAAACAAAAGAGACCGCCATGAGCTAGGTGAGCAAGCTTTTTTTATCGTGTTTCAAGGCCAACGGCTCTCTACCAATGGCCAGATTCCGGCAACGGCCTCTAAACAGTTTTAGCCGTCAAATTTTACTTCAGATATTGCTTGTTGCAAACCCGTCCGCAAGCACAGATCTGTTAGGAGAACCTAGACGCAAAAATCCGTCGTCAAGGTACTCAGCACACCGTCAAGGTATGGGCCGCAACCATTAGGCCATATCATTCGTAATACTCGTACACTGGAAGCCTAATCAACCTTATTACGATCACATCACCCAGCTCTATTTCACCTAGCATCAGCGGCTCCCCTTCCGTATCACTATAAAGAAACTATGTTCAGAGAACCCCGATTATATGTCATATAGATGATAAAACCTAATTTTTCGCTCGCGCGGATGCGATTTACCCGGTGTTGGCACTGTTCTTGCTGGAAAAAACTGCAATAAGGCAGGTCGACGGAATGGATGACTGCGCTTGCTTTCTGGCGCAATTTCAACGGCTGATAGGTTTCGTTCTACATTTTAACATGTATTGTATTAGAATAAATTGAGTGACAGTATAGATTTGATGATTTCGACCATTCTGTCACGTCATGGTCTATGTGCCGCAAAGTGCCACTTTTGCGGGCACCGCCTGGGCCAAGGTAACGCCAGCCATGCCAGGGAAAGTCGGATTATCAGTCGTTGCCTCTTCGTTTCTTGATGTTCGATTGTTCGTCACATGAGTTTAAGCTTGCGAGGCGTTGTCAGGTTCAAGTCATGATGCTCTTTCTTGACCGTTGCCTGCCCCTCTCTAAACCCCCTTTTCATGCAGATGATGTTAGCAGGCATTTGCCTTAACCCAGTGTAGTTGTGCAGGGTTTTAGGAGCTGTGCAGGTTCATAGATTTAAGTTATTCTTTTGCTACGTTCATACTGCATGATTGTGTGGCCATGCACGGGCTGCGTCAAGAAGGGTGCTTTCAAGCTTATACGGGTGAGTGAAAAGTCTTGGTGACAAACCACTGCCATCATGTGCCAGCAGCTATGTTGGCCACATCATGGCAAGGCAAACACAGTTATAGCCATAGCTATTGTTGTAAGAAACAATGGAAATATGCCTACCCATTATATTGGTGGTTGACACTTTATATAACATAACCCTTTGTTGGTAGGTATCCAACCCCATTCCCTACGTGCATGCATATAGGCTCTCACTACATGGTAAGGTATGATATACCTGAATTATGATGATGCAAGTGTGTTGTCCTGTTACGCTTGAAGGGAAATGAGTTGATTGGGATGGTTGGTGACCACGGTGGTGTGTAGTATGACCGCACTTACATGCTAGCAAAGTTAGCAAAAGCCCCATTCCTCTCCTGAGGACTGAGAGTTTTTTAACTGTTTCAGGCAGTGGCAGTGGCCAAATTGAGCCCAGTTTTTTGCCACGTTTCAAGAACTATATTGTTTACATGCCTATATTATTCAAACATGCACCATGTTTTGATTAAATTTTCCCCACTCGCTCTTATCCCGAAAAAGCACACGGGCTGAATCTACAGCAGGCGGGTCTCGCCGCCCCCCCCCCCCATCCAGTTTAACGCCCTAACCGCTAGACAGGCTAGTGTGCGAGCATTAGTAGAAGCCCGACTCATCCTATCGCGCCTACGGCCTGAGCGTACCTGCTGCCACCAGTCACGAGCTGGAAGCGGCGCTGGAAGAGGCAGCGGAAGGAGGCACCACTCCCTCACTTGTTGTTGTTGGACGGGCCGCCCTGCCCCTTCTTGCCGGGGCCCTGCTCCAGCTTGTGCTGAAGCTTACCCATGCTCATCGCTGCCCGGACTGGCGGAGACGCCAGCATCGCCCCACCCTCCTGGAATGGCAGCATTGCCGACGGAGTGCCAGTTAAAGCCCGACCGGCTCAGCTATGGCGGTCGGTCACGTTGAGCTTGGGATAAGGTGAACACAGAGAACTGCTGTCGGAGCTGGCCCACCACTGGTTTATGTCTTAGCCAGCAACCCTATCCGGTTAGCCGTAACCGTGGGACAAGCTAGCCGTCCGTACTGACCCGGATAAGGCCCCGGACTGGGGCCTAGGTGGCGCCGGCCCTAGGCGCCGCCCTTAGACCGGTCGCCCGCATCGGACCGCCGGATTATAGCCGGCGGCTGAGCGGACGCTAGCGGAAGGCGTGCGGACGGACATGGGGAACTCAGAGCCAGATCCTAGGGCTCTAGAGTTACTCAACTCCGACATACTCTTTTGTTCTTTGATTAATTATCAAAATAATTACATCAAATGCAGACCATACAAAACCCTCTAAGGTAGGGAACTCAAGGGGGCCTCAAGGCCGTCAAAATCACCACGGTATCGACCCGCGCCCTTGTGATCACACATGAATAGTGATGTAATAAGTATCGAGAAAAAAACAACTATGCCACCAGACAAAAGGTGACCCATTTATTAGGACCAGTGACCCGCCGACGGGCCCAAGGCACCGTCCAACGTGGCTAGGGTATGGTCAGGACAAGCAAAAAAAACTACCACCATGATATTCGTGAATGCTAGCAACACAGGGTGAGTTATGGCTGTATTCATAAAGCGCCCGAGCCGTAACCCTGTGTGGCTCACGGGTGTTGCATCGTCATGCGCTTGCGCAACACTGCGTACTGCGGGGCAGCCTCCCGCGCCTCCTTGGTGAGTGCATCCGCGGGATTGAGTTCATCCGCGATGTGCTGGAGACGCGTGACGCAGGAGGCCGCCTCAGCGAGTACGAGGTAATCAACGTCCTGTGACCGCGCATAGGGATTGTCAAGGAAGGCCAAACAACTTTGTGAGTCAGTGTGCACCGTGCTAGTCCAGTGAAGAGTGAACCCACACGAGCCAAATACCCAACCCAGCAAGTACCGCAGCCACATGCCATGTGAGATAGCTGAAACAATGCCCCGGCATTCAGCCGTGTTGGGGCTAGTGGCAATGCGGCTGTGCAAGCGCGAGTACCAATCTAACAACATGCCAGGCTGTCCCTCATTGCTAATAAAGAACAGTGCCCCCATGCGGGCCCGCACTTGGCTGACTGTGCGCGTCTCTAGATTAGCATCCGTCACTATCTCGAGGTGCACCGGCTGTGAGCAATCGAGCCCACGAAGCACAATGCCGGGCGTCATGGCCAGCTGCCGCCGAACATGAATGGACCCTAGTCCTTCCAGCACATCATCGGGCAGGCGAGCGAGCACCGCCAAATCAGGTGCCACCGTGTCCGCCAACCACCCGAGCTTGCCCTTAACCGAGGGCCCATGGGTTGCCAACAGCGGGGACGGGAGGTCGGCCAGCAGGTCAACCACATAGTTGCGGCTATCCTGCATGTGCATGACCCATTCGCCAGAACGCGAATCCCGCTGCAACGTAGACTGCACGCCGCAAAACACCACGGGTTTACCCTCCTCATGATCCACCGCCCTGCCCAGGGGAAACTTAGCCGCCACTGCAGCAAGAAACTGGGTAGCAAAGGTGCGAGGTGCCACCAGCTTGAAGTCATCGCCATGCCACACGAAGAGGGCTGGCTCGCCAGGGACGCCGGTGGGGACCACAAAGAAGTTAGGATCCGCGCGATGGTACGTGGCCCCTAAGCTCTGCAAGACCTCCTCCGCGGAAATGCGGAAGATGATGGGAGAGCTCTGCAGCCCCTCCACCCCTGTCAACAGCTCGATATACTCGCTGCCAATGGTGCCATCCTGCCAGACCACCGGGACCTTCACCACGTAGCGGGTGCCTTGCCATGTTTGCTGCGCGACCCCAGCGTCGCTGTGGAGGAATGCCCGCTGAAAGTCACCGCACCACATCCCGTAGTCCTTGCCCGCGTTCCGCTTGCCCAAGTAGATGACCGTCAGTAGCCGATGCGAAACATGGTTGAGCCCAGGGGTATAAAGATCCTTGGCGTCCAGCGGGGAGGACCCCTTCGTCTCCGTGACCACGGGCCTTACCCGGAACACCACCGAAGAGTTGGTCTCGTCCGGCTTGTAGGTGAGCACGAACTTCAACCGCAACCGCGTGGCCCCGGCTGGCACACTCTCCAATCCTCGGTAGACCTCGCGCTCTCGCCACTGCTCCTTGGCTCGAATGAACGCGTCGCGCCACAAAGCAAACTTGAGAGGATCTTGACAGTCCAGGACAAGTTGCTCCCACGTCACAGGGCTATCCGCCGCCAGTGAGTGTGAGTGGAGGCCGAAGCTGCGCGGGTGCCAATCCTGAGGCTGAATGATGGACTGGACGAGCGGCGGTGTGGAAAACGCCGCCATCGGTAAGCGCCGCACGACGCCGGGCTGCCCGACCACCACCCCCAATGGAGCGTGGTACTCGCGAAGCGGGATGCTGCCCACCCCCGCGACTGACAGCAAGTCAGCGGACACTGAGAACCCCGGGTATGATACGAAAGGTTCGCCCAGCAAGGCCACATCCTCGTAGCCATCCACGACGTGAAACGGCGTGTCAATGCCCAACACCGGCAGCACCACCATCCCGGTAACTTGATATGCCGAAGTGCCTGCAAAGTCGGTCACCGATTTGTACGGCGACTCTAGCACTGGATACAGGGTGGCTGCCCGACGAGAGATAATAGACACGGATGCTTGCGTGTCCACAGCCACCAGCTGCCACGGTCTACACGTAGGAAACAAGGCTGACTTAACCGGCCTGACCCCCTGTGAGAGAGTTTTGACCTGAGCCACCCCTGATGCAGCTTTCGCTTTAAGCGCCTGAGCACGCCACAAGGCCGTGACCGTTGAAGCCAGGTCCCTAGGTGGGCGAGGCGCATGGGCAGGACCCTGACCCTCCGGCGAGGCCACGCTAGGCGGGCCTCCCACATTATCCGTGGCTAGCACAGGAGGTGAGTCACTACGTGCACTAGGTCCCGTCAAACCCACCCCATCCTCATCCCACCCATCCACGGGGTCATATTGGGGCCCAGGGGAGGGGGGGGTGTAGCTGTGTCTGCCCCTGGGAGCGACCCGTGGGGTACCACCTCAGATGCTACGACAGGCGCATTATCCTTCACTACCCACCCCAGTGCCCTGTTGGCTGCCAGCTCACTCTCCATGCTATCCCCTTGCTTATAGCCTGCCACCGATGCCCATGGTACCCTATACACCCGATCATTCCACTCTATGTCTATGACCCGCAGCGGCCAGTCTAACTTTGTGATGGCCCCAGGCCCCTGCATGGTGCCCCGTTTGCCGCTGGGCGAGCTCTCCTTGTGGAACATGACCAACTGCCCGACCTCAAAAGCGCTAGACAAATCAGGCAGCGTGGCATCCTTGAGCCGCAGCTTGGCGGCGGTATCCTGTAGATGCTGTTGGTATGCCTCTACTACCTCGGGTGAGTAGGTGCCCGCTGACAGCCCCCGAGGCGTGACTAGCCCAAAGCCCTTGACATCAAGCACGTGCCTATGGTTGCACACATGCATGAGCTCCTTGCACCACGCCGTCTTGACCGCGTAGGATTTGCCATGTGGGTTATCCTGTCGCTTGGCTGCCACAGTCTTGACATAGCTTACAGTGCGATCTATCATGCCCATATTGCCGTGATCCTCACGCCCCACGATGACCACGGCCTCCATCCCCGGCAAACCTTGCACACAGCGGAACTGCTGGTCTAGCATGAGCTCCACTACGGGATGAAAGAAAGCCAGGCTGATCTTGATAGCCCTGTGCAGGTCAGCCTCAAACATGTGGGCAGCGGCTCAATGTAGGTGGCCTTGCTGAACCTATCCTTGACTATGAAATAGGTGTCCCCCCCTTCCATGTGCATGACATCCCCCACAAGGTACCCTCGCTCCAAGGGTGGAGTCTTGGCATGCCGCCTACGCGACTTCTTCCTGATCTTGATGCAGGCAGGACACTGAGCACGCACATTCTTCAGCTCGTTGTATAAAGGTGCCCCCAACATGTGTGCCCCCTCTACCTCGGCTTGGGCCTCATGCCCGTATGCACGGTGCATCTGGTATGCTAACAGTTTCAGGGTGACAGCCTGAGGTGCAGTGGCATTGTCAGGATTCTCAACAGGTGGGGTGACTACTGGGGTAGTGACATTGGCTAACTGGGCAGCTTCAGAGGCTGCACGAAAGGCCGCCCGTGTGAGCACCTTGCCAATGTGAAGATCCACACTAGGGTGGTGTGTACCGAGAACATCTGCCCGCCCAGCATTCTCTTGCACTGTCACAACATTCCTCATAGGCCCAACCGCCCCAGTATCTAGCTGGGGTGCTGCAGTAGTGCTTGGTCGCTCGGCGTTGTACACACCCGACCTAGAAGACACCACATTGCTTAGGTCACGCATTGTAGACCCGTGCTCAGGAAGCACGTGATCCTGGCGCGACAGAGCCAGAGCAGCATCAACGGATTGCGTGAGCACATCACGGAATGAGACAGAGGATGCAGTCACGTTGCTTTTAGGAACGACGTCAGGCTCTACGACGGCCCGGTTCAGCGTGACGCATTGAGCAAAAGAAGGGGTATCGAGCGTGCTCTCACCTGACTTTCGTGCTGCCCGTCGCTCTGCCCACTCCTCGCGTGTGCCGTGGACGACGATGCGCTTGGCCTTGCACGCCTCCACGCTGTGACCACGCAGAACGTCGTGGCACTTGCGGCAAAGGTTGTCCTCGAGCTCCAGGTCCGGGCGAACTCGGCAGTCATCCCGGACATGGCGACGTCCGAAGCAGCGCTCACAGCGTTGCTTGCGGTCAGTAGACGCCCCCTGCTGCCGCTTGGCCGGGGGATGATCACCCTGCTTGGCGTCGCCACCATGCCCGCGCTTGCGCCCTCGCTGGCCCCCGTTGTTGCCGTGGCCGACGACCTTTTTCAGGATGGCCGTAAGCTCCGACCGCGTAATTGGAGCCTCTGCGCCTGAAGAAGAAGACGCGCCGGCATCCACCTTGCGCAGGGATGGCAGAGCAGCCGAGGCAGCCGGCTTGGACTGCGCACTCTTGAAGCATGAGATCAAATACAGCATGCCCTCGTCGAAACTGACGGCACTCTTCTTTTTGAGTTCCGTCGCTATGGTCAGATGCACATCCGACGACAGGTCGCATTTCTTGAGAAATCGATTGCACAGGAAAATGGGCTTGAGAGTATCTAGCAGCTTGTGCTTGTGCACGAAGACCTGGAAATCACGTGCAGCCCCGGGCAAATTTGCCTTATTAACTGCATAGCCCTCGAAGTCGTTGAAGGCTTGCTCGTCGGCCTCTTCCTTAGACCGCGACAAGTGGGCATCTAGACCGTTGTAAAAAACTTCCCAGGTTTGTTTGTTGTCGTCCGCAATGCGAACTAGATTGGCAATGTTTGGGTGCTTTGTTGTACTGCAGAATACTGCACGGAACTTGCCAATCAGCTCCGAATCTTTGTCTGCGCGTCCATCGCGCAGACGCTTGAGAGCAGCTAGAAAATCTGCTGCGTCGTCCGCCGTATAGTCGGCAGGTAGATCGCGGGCACCTCCGTTTGCTTGAGAGGGCCGCGATTCAGTGCATCGTCAGCAGCAAGCATCAGATGCTTGAACTGCTTGGCCAGTTCAGGTTGCGCCACGAGGGTTTGCATCAACCTCGTGGCCTCGTCCGCACTAAAGCGTGGCAGGACGGACCCTGCGGCCTCGCCACTTGGCGTATCTGTGTGTTCGCCCGTGCGGCTCCGTGTACCGGAAGCCATCGGGATTTTTATGAATACAAGTTAAAGCCCGACCGGCTCAGCTATGGCGGTCGGTCACGTTGAGCTTGGGATAAGGTGAACACAGAGAACTGCTGTCGGAGCTGGCCCACCACTGGTTTATGTCTTAGCCAGCAACCCTATCCGGTTAGCCGTAACCGTGGGACAAGCTAGCCGTCCGTACTGACCCGGATAAGGCCCCGGACTGGGGCCTAGGTGGCGCCGGCCCTAGGCGCCGCCCTTAGACCGGTCGCCCGCATCGGACCGCCGGATTATAGCCGGCGGCTGAGCGGACGCTAGCGGAAGGCGTGCGGACGGACATGGGGAACTCAGAGCAAGATCCTAGGGCTCTAGAGTTACTCAACTGTGCCCTTCCAGCCCGTCGACCCCACATCCACCAACTGGCACGCCGTGATCAGCTTCGCCAGGTACTGTACTCGGCTGCTGCCAGCTCCAGAATCACTTTGGAGCGTGGCGTGGCCCAGTAGCCAAATTCCGTGACCATCGTGTCCAGGATGCCTGCCATCTGCAGGAAAAACATTCACCTCTCCCCGCTGGCTGTGCTGCCGTGCATCGTCTGCATAATTATCGACGCACGGATGGACTTCCCCCCCACGCTCTCCGCGTAGTCCAGCATCCACGGCAGCACCGCCAGTCCAGCATGAAGCATGCTCAGCAGGACCGGCACTGCATGCCCGCTCAGCGCCACTCCCTTCGTGCGCGCCAGCCTGCCAGCAGTCGTCGCTGCAGCGCGGGCTTGCAGCTGCATGCTGGAGTCTTTGCCTGGTCCAGCCGAGCTTCGACATGGCCGCTAGCAGGTCGCCAATATCTCCGCCAGTGCGGGCGTTGCCCGGCCGGGATGGAAGCCCTCCAGCCGAGCTGGCATCGCATAGCCTGTCTCGGTCCCCAGCAGCCGACCTATGTTTCGGTCTAGGTCCGCCACATGTATCCTGGTCGATCGCCCCAGGGGCGGCCATCCTCCTCCCCAACGCCCGCTCCACCATGCCCCACCCCTATGCTTCCGCCTGCCGCAGGGGGAACACCCCCAGTTCCCACCGCACCTGCTGACACTGGTGGATCCGGCTCTGCAATAGCCTCCCCCAGTTGCGCTGCTAGCACATCGGCCAGGGCCCCCTCCCCATCCCAATCGCTGACAGACCCCCTTTTCTCCAATACGTCCATGACGTTCTTGGCACGCCCCTGATTGAGCTTCTGGATCCGCTCTAGCCAACCCCCCTCCCCTAGGATCTTCTGGACCGCAGTGGCGGCCTCCTTTGGGGTGCATCCCTCCTTGGCTGCTTGCTTGAGTTGCGCTATGAAATTCTGGTCTGGGGCTGTCACTGTGGTCATGGTGGGTTATAATGCTTGATGTGTTATCTTGGGTTTTGTTTTTTGTGATGTGGTCATGTGAGGTTCTCAGGCGCAAAAGAAACAACCTGCTTGAACCCTATGTAGAATGGAAGCCCACCTTTTATAGCAACCACCTGTGACCTGTCCAACCAACCCCTACCTGGGTGGCTGCAGCCACCCATGGGGTACAGGTGCCAGCACAAAATATATTTTTTCTGAAATTTTTCTTTTTGTTGCTATACGGCGTTGCATTCTCCGCTCACCAGGTTAGTCATAGATAAAATGAGCGTAGCTCACCAATAAGATTAGATTAGCTAGATTACATTTAGATTAGATTAGATTAGACCAGACTAGATTAGACTAGACTAGATTAGATTAGATTAGATTAGATTAGATTAGATTAGATTAGATTAGATTAGATTAGATTAGATTAGATTAGATTAGATTAGATTAGATTAGATTAGATTAGATTAGATTAGATTAGATTAGATTAGATTAGATTAGATTAGATTAGATTAGATTAGATTAGATTAGATTAGATTAGATTAGATTAGATTAGATTAGATTAGATTAGACTAGATTAGATTAGATTAGATTAGATTAGATTAGATTAGATTAGATTAGATTAGATTAGATTAGATTAGATTAGATTAGATTAGATTAGATTAGATTAGATTAGATTAGATTAGATTAGATTAGATTAGATTAGATTAGATTAGATTAGATTAGATTAGATTAGATTAGACTAGATTAGATTAGATTAGATTAGATTAGATTAGATTAGATTAGATTAGATTAGATTAGATTAGATTAGATTAGATTAGATTAGATTAGATTAGATTAGATTAGATTAGATTAGATTAGATTAGATTAGATTAGATTAGATGAGATGAGATGAGATGAGATGAGATTAGACTAGATGAGATTAGATGAGATTAGATTAGATGAGATTAGATTAGATTAGATTAGATTAGATTAGATTAGATTAGATTAGATGAGATTAGATTAGATTAGATTAGATTAGATTAGATTAGATTAGATTAGATTAGATTAGATTAGATTAGATTAGATTAGATTAGATTAGATTAGATTAGATTAGATTAGATTAGATTAGATTAGATTAGATTAGATTAGATTAGATTAGATTAGATTAGATTAGATTAGATTAGATTAGATTAGATTAGATTAGATTAGATTAGATTAGATTAGATTAGATTAGATTAGATTAGATTAGATTAGATTAGATTAGATTAGATTAGATTAGATTAGATTAGATTAGATTAGATTAGATTAGATTAGATTAGATTAGATTAGATTAGATTAGATTAGATTAGATTAGATTAGATTAGATTAGATTAGATTAGATTAGATTAGATTAGATTAGATTAGATTAGATTAGATTAGATTAGATTAGATTAGATTAGATTAGATTAGATTAGATTAGATTAGATTAGATTAGATTAGATTAGATTAGATTAGATTAGATTAGATTAGATTAGATTAGATTAGATTAGATTAGATTAGATTAGATTAGATTAGATTAGATTAGATTAGATTAGATTAGATTAGATTAGATTAGATTAGATTAGATTAGATTAGATTAGATTAGATTAGATTAGATTAGATTAGATTAGATTAGATTAGATTAGATTAGATTAGATTAGATTAGATTAGAATATATTTCTTGATAGGTGCTGAAGCTAAGGTCCATTGGAGTGCCTTCCTACCAGAGAAACAAGTTTATTACAATAAGTGTGTGCAGGCTTTAATTAACAGTTGAGCCTAGCCACCCCCTCAAAATCATTGTACAAGTCATTGTCAAGTTAGGCCAGTTCACCATGCTGGGGCCCAGCACATGCCCCCTTGGTCCAATCTTGTCCCCCAACAGCAGCGAGGGTGGGTGGGTGGGAGCTGCAAAAAGGCCTCCCTACGTTCACCACACCATTCTAAGTACGGTGTGAAAATGGAAAACAAAGCACATGTCTCAAGGCGCCGCGCCCCCCTCAATCAAGGGCGGGCACGGTTGCCAGTAGGTACTAGTACGGGCGCACCGCCGGTCCCCTTCTCTCTAGTCCTAAGTAACAACAAGCACCTTACATGGTGTAGGTGACGTACGGTAGAGCTACGCTGCAGGCGGCAGATCGGCCCCCTTTGAGCCCGCCGCAACATAACTATAAAATGAGCAGATAGCTCAAAAAATAGGTGCTGAAGCTAAGGTCCATTGGAGTGCCTTCCTAGTACCAGAGAAACAAGTTTATTACAATAAGTGTGTGCAGGCTTTAACAGTTGAGCCTAGCCACCCCCTCAAAATCATTGTACAAGTCATTGTCAAGTTAGGCCAGTTCACCATGCTGGGGCCCAGCACATGCCCGCTTGGTCCAATCTTGTCCCACATCACCATCTCTGGCCACCCAGGCCGTTTCCAGCCCTGGTGGTAGGAACGCAACCACTTGGAATGCTGGGCTCTTGTTGGCATGATGATGCCCCCCTTCCCGCCCCCGTGTGGCCGCTACGGTCTCCCGGCGGACGCAGGGCGGAGCCACATGCGTTCCCCTTCTTAGAGGGGCGCATCCCAGTGCTGCCGCTTTAGGACTTATGCCACCTGGGAACGTCTCCAGCTCACCCAACCACCATATAAACCAGCCCACCGGCAAAGCCCCTGGGATTTCCCGAGGGTAGAGTCACTGCCACTGGCTCTATTACCCCCCATCGATCGTGGTGATAATGATGGCTGCGGACCTCCTAGCGCCAAGGCTCACCATCGCCATGGTGTCACGAGCCTTGGCGCAGCCGCAGCCGAGTGGAGCTTTATTATGGTATATAATGCATTTTCTTAACTCGTCGTCTGTCCCAACTCAGTCCTCAAAAGAGGACTGAGTTGACCTTTTTCAACCGCGTGTAGCGACTAGGTGGGGGGTCCATCCCAAATGTTTTGATGTGGATCGAGGGTGTATTTGATGTCATTTTGCTGGAAAAAATACTGCGTTAGTGAAAACTTGACCCAAACACCTGGAAATTACTTGGACATATGACACCCTCGGCGAATTTGCATTTTTCGGGATAAGAGCGAGTGGGGAAAATTTAATCAAATCATGGTGCACGTTAGAAAAATATAGGCATGTAAACAATATAGTTCTTGAAACGTGGCAAAAAACTGGGCTCAATTTGGCCACTGCCACTGCCTGAAACAATGAAAAAACTCTCAGTCCTCAGGAGAGGAATGGGGCTTTTGCTAACTTTGCTAGCATGTAAGTGTGGTCATACTACACACCACCATGGCCACCAACCATCCCAATCACCTCATTTCCCTTCAAGCGTAACAGGACAACACACCTGCATCATCATACTGCAGTTGTATCATACCTTATCATGTAGTGAGAGCCTATGCATTCACGTAGGGAATGGGCTTGGATACCTACCAACAAAGGGTTATGTTATAAGTGTCAACCACCAATATTGTCTATCTACCTGGAAAAAGGCCTCAATTGAGGCCTTTTCATAAATTGGGTGTTGCATGTCATTACAATGAGCCAACAAACTTTATTCCAAATATGAGTGAAGGCCATGCATTATTATGATTGTTTTGGGGTTCCCAGCACTTAACATCAGTCATATAGCCCTAATACATATTTAATTATGATTTAATAAAACAGGTTGTCGCTGCGACGGCACCATCAACACAACATGACCATAGATACAAGCGACCAAAAGGCGTCAGTACTCAGTTCCATCTGCATGTAACGTGTCTTTTGGACCTTACGAGGTTCCCCCACGACATGGTAAGCATGGCATGACATGGCATGCTCCCCAAGGGACCCCTCACACACACTTGCACGGCAGGGGCTGTCGCGCAGCACTGCAGGCAGCAATAGCCTGCCATGGGTATTGCACGTAACCATGAGGAATCCAAAGCCTCTATTACAAACACGCACAAGGATCATGCATTATAATGATAGGTGTGACCTTCCAAGCGCGTAGCTTCACTCACATAGCCCCAATATCTAGGTTGTTACGGTATATTATGACAGGGGTTTGCTGCCGCGGCAGCAGATGAACAGCACATGGCAAGATATACAAGCATAACTGGACAACATTTGCACAGCCTACTAGACCTCTTAGCTTGATTTCGGGCTTTGCAAGGGTTGCCTGAGACATGGCCAGCATGGCAGGAACTGCCATGCTTCTTATGGAAAGCAAACACGTCTATAAGGCGGGGGCCAGCCGCAGAGCACTGCACGAAGTACTGTAACCTGCCTTACGTCACATCGGCACTAGGCGCCGATAGGCAGCTAAAAACTGACGATATCACAAGCAAATCGATGCCATTACCTTACTACCACCAGGACGCACTTACCTTTCACACCCCTCACACCCGGGATCACTAGGCACGCATATGCGCTGGCGCTGAACGTGGCTGCATTAGAAAAGCTGTTCAAGCTCGGCGTTTTCAAGTTGTCCGGAAGCGATGCAGCCCGCAAATCTGGCCGGACAGACGCTCCATGCGTCGTCCATTGACGTATGAAAGCGGCTGCAGCGGCCTCACCAGCGCTGTTCGCATAATGGCGCTCCCATAGCTGGGGGCGCGCGCGCGTTTATTGTCCGCATCCCAGTTTTTCCTAGCTAAAAACACCCCTTCCTCTACCTACGGATCCACGCCAAAAGGCTCGAAAATAGCCAGTGCCCCTTTAGTCACGGCTGCCCCAACATCCCCCCCCGCCGTTCCGCTAGTCTCTTCCCAGCATATCGAAGCACCGGCCTGCTGGCAGGCGCACTATCAACGCCAATTACGCCCCAGCTGAATTTCACTAACCTGGCATTCAGCACACAAATAACGACCCCACGAATTTAGAAATTGACTTCTGACCCATTTAGCGATCGGGCTAGCTTCACGGATAAATTATCTACCCAACGAGCTCCTTACTGGTCGAAATGATGCACGAACGTGGCCATACGGTCTATTTTACTCGAGGCCGCCATGGTCGTGCATTCGTGAAAATTCGTCGTCCGGTTGCACGAAAGTGGCCAAAATAGGTACTTTTCCACCTCACATATCTTTCAGTAACCGTCGACCCCTGTCGACCCCAATGGGTCAGGACGCTCAGCACATATACCAGATTCGCGCCACTGGGGCCGGACGACCCATAGGACCGGTCCTTCCCGCCAAAATTACCGTCCCCATGTGACCTTGGTGAAAAAGGCCTCAATTGAGCCAAAAGGCCTCAATTGAGGCCTCTGGGTAAATGGACAATATAATGGGTAGGTTAGCATCTTTCCATTGTTTCTAACAACAATAGAGATGGCTATAACTGTTTTGCCTTGCCATGATGTGGCCAACATAGTTGCTGGCACATGATGGCAGTGGTTTGTCACCAAGACTTTTCACTCACCCGTATAATAAGCTTGAAAGCACCCTTGACGCAGCCCGTGGCCACACAATCATGCAGTATGAACGTAGCAAAAGAATAACTAACATCTATGAAGGTGTATAAACCTGCACAGCTCCTAAAACCCTGCACAACTACACTGGGTCAAGGCAAATGCCTGCTAACATCATCTGAAAAGGGGGTTTTAGAGAGGGGCAGGCAACGGTCAAGAAAGAGCATCAAGACTTGAACCTGACAACGCCTGGCAAGCTTAAACTTATGTAAGAACATCAAGAAACGAAGAGGCAACGATTATCCGGCTTTACCTGGCACGGCTGGCGTTACCTTGGCCCAGGCGGTGCCCGCAAAAGTGGCACTTTGCGGCACATAGACCATGACGTGACAGAGTGGTCGAAATCATCAAATCTATACTGTCACTCAATTTATTCTAATACAATACATGTTAAAATGTAGAAAGAAACCCATCAGCCATTGAAATTGCGCCGGAAAGCAAGCGCAGTCATCAATTCCGTCGACCTGCCTTATCGCAGTTTTTTCCAGCAAGAACAGTGCCGACACCGGGTAAATCGCATCCCCGCGAGCTAAAAATTAGGCTTTATCATTTATAGGACATATAAAATCTATTTCCTGAGTTTGGACAGCTAAATCGTCCGCAAACGTAAACTGCATGCATGGGCGCGAGCCGCCATGGCTAGGTCGTGCATTTCCGGAACTCGCGTTTCACGTGGAAAAGTACCCTTACCACCTGTACTTTGACCGTACATTTAGCCGCTCATACCAAATCCAAAAAAATCCCAAAAATATGTCCAAGAAAGATCTTTTCACGTAGTATTTGAATAAATTTTGAGAGAAATTTTTTTTTCAAACATTCTGACCGGGGCGAATTTTGTACAGAACCTCAAAACTCGGTCCTCAGGAGAGGACTGAGAAAAACTCAGTCCTCTCCAGAGGTAGTGGGACAGACGACGAGTTAAAACAAAGCCGGACCGCACTGCCGGGTTCCACACGCACCCCCCCTCGTGGGGGGCGCGTGAAAACGGCAAAGGCTCCGCTGCGCCTGCTCAAAGGCGGCGGGCTCCGCTTTGCCTTTGCCGTTTTCACGCGCCCCCCACGAGGGGAAAATTTTTTTCCAGGCTTGCCAGGCGCTGTAGAGTTTCTTAACCAGATTTTTTTGTAAGTGCGCATGAATACCCACGGTTTTCCGCAGCTTCCCACCTCTCCCTTATTGCCAAGGGCAGAAGGGGCCTGCTCGCCGGAGCGCCGAGAGGCTACAGGGTGCCTGCCGACCTCCCCATGCCGACAGGACCCCCCCCCCCCAGCCGCTGCCATTGGTGCACCCCCCTCCGCCTCTGGTTTCTTTTGACCCCCATCTTTATGAAAAACGCCCTGTTTCCCCCGTGCACGCCGCTACAGGGATAAAAAATCCCCGGCGGACACTTTACCCGAGGGCAAATCTAGCGCTTCCTTCAGGGCTAGTCGATCACCTCGCACTGTCCTTTCGCAGGGCTCTCCGCCAAAACCGGCCTTCTCTAAAAACCGCCTTCCCTCTTCATTGACTTTCGAAATTCAGTCACTACGGGCTCCCAACTGGAGCCCGGCCGGCGCACCCCAGCGCCGTGGGGGAACACCCTAGGACCAGCACTTCAACCCTTCACCAATATTTCGAACAACAGCGGGTCACCTCTCCGTAACACGGGGAGGCTCGCAGCGTCGACTTACATTGGGCGTAGCAGCCATAGTGGCCGCAAAGCGGCCCCCCTAGCGGCCAGCCCACCTTTCCTCACATTGGAAAGTTGCGAGCTGCAAAAAGGCCTCCCTACGTTCACCACACCGCTCTAAGTACGGTGTGAAAATGGAAAACAATGCACATGTCTCAAGGCGCCGCGCCCCCCTCAATCAAGGGCGGGCACGGTTGCCAGTATGTAGGTACTAGTACCGGCGCACCGCCGGTCCCCTTCTCTCTAGTCCTAAGTAACAACAAGCACCTTACATGGTGTACACTGTAGGTGACGTACGGTAGAGCTACGCTACAGGCGGCAGATCGGCCGGGCCTTTGAGCCCGCCGCAACATAACATATAAAATGAGCAGATAGCTCAAAAATTTTTGGTCCCTTGGAGTTCCTTCCCACCAAGAGAAACATTTATTTTACATTTTTGTGTGCTAGGCTTTATACGGACAGCCTATGCCACACCTTCAAACTCAGTGCACATCATTATCAAGTTGGCTATTGTAGCACCATGCTGGGGGCCCAGCATTATTACTCGAACACAAGGTGTTGCCCCTCGATCTTACCAGCGTGGGTGGGTGGGTGCTGAAAAGAGGCCTCCCTACGTCCCCTACACCACTCTAAGTACTGACTATCATTCACATTGCGCCACGCAGGCCTGCCGGCTGGCGCATGGGTACAAGGTGTACTGACTGCCCATCACAGTTGCGCCACGCCTGGCGGCTGGCGCTGGTAACAAGGTCTAGTGACGTACATTAGAAGCTACCTAGGCCTGCACTCCGGAACCACACTCAGCCTCGGCACAAAAAGGGCCGGCCGGTGCAGTACCCTCGTGACAAGCGCTAGTCTTACGCTACCTACGGCAGGTCGGTCCCCTTTGAGCCCGTCCACGCGTCATATATAAAATGAGCGAAGCTCAGCAAATATATTTCTTGTTTTTGGTCCATTGGAGTTCCTTCCCACCAAGAGAAACATTTATTTTACATTTTTGTGTGCTAGGCTTTATACGGACAGCCTAGCTATACCACACCTTCAAACTCAGTGCACATCATTATCAAGTTGGTTATTGTAGCACCATGCTGGGGGCCCAGCATACTCGAACACAAGGTGTTGCGCCCACACCTCCTTCCTGGCCACCAAGGCTGTCTCCAACCTTGGTGCCGAGTTTCTTTCCGCCCATGGCCCCCCTCCTGCACGCTGCCACGGCTGTACTGCCGCCCCCGTGTGGCCGCTACGGTTTCCCGGCGGACGCAGGGCGGCACCCAATGATGTCGTTCCCCCCGTTAGGGGGGCGGTTTCCAGCGGCTCGGCTCATTAGGCCTTACGCCCCCGGACCGTCTCTCACAAGCCCAGGACCCATCACCAGCCCCACCCCCGAGGCTGGGATTTCCCGGCATTGAAACCTTTGTGGCGATAGGCCCTCTACCCTACCAAGGCCTGGCTTGGAAACTGCTTAGCCAAGGCCCTGACCAGGGCTTGTGTTGTTGTAGGAAATTTTTTTATGGCATAGATATGCCCCCCTGGCTGAACCGAACTCTTTATTGCTTTTCCTATAATGCATCACACAGGATAAAAACAAAGGCGGTAAAACAGCCAGAATTGCAGCCTCGCCAGGCGAGGCATTCTTTGCTGAAAAAACTAGTCAATGATGAAGAGCGCGCTCCCCCCACCAAGATTTGCTCCAGCCGGCCCCGCATCCTCCCCGAAACTCCCGTCTGGCCACAGGCCGAAAGATCGGGTCCGCTGTCAGGCTCCTGGCAGTTATGGGCTACCCTGGCATCCCGCGCTAGCCATCCCCACGTTCAATTAAAAAAAGGCAGATTCGCCTCCACCTGTGATTCTTTCCACCGTAGCCGCTGGCCCTGGCCTGTATGGCTCCTTCCCTGACGTTGTCCGACTTAAAACGCAGCTTACCCAGTGTCAGGAAGCTGCTTGCCGCACCCAGGGGTAGAGGGGAATCGTCAGACTGTGGGCCCAGCGCCGGAAATCACACCCTTTTACTCAAATCGTAGAGCCCCCCACCCAACAACCATTACCGTGGCATGTAACGGTTGGTGGAGAACATAAAGAAATTTATTCCAGGCCTCTCCACGCCCGGAGAGGCCAATAGCATCGTCTTACATTCAGCGCAGCCGCCATAGCGGCCAGCCGACCTTGCCAGCAAATGCTGGGATCAAGTTGCGAAGCTGAAAAGAGGCCTCCCTACTACGTCCCCTACACCACTCTATATACTGACCATCATTCACATTGCGCCACGCAGGCCTGCCGGCTGGCGCAGGTACAAGGTGTACTGACTGCCCATCACAGTTGCGCCACGCCTGACGGCTGGGGCAGGTAACAAGGTCTAGTGACGTTCGTTAGAAGCTACCTAGCCGCCTGCACTCCCGGACCACACTCAGCCTCGGTACAAAAAGGGCCGGCCGGTGCAGTACCCTCGTGACAAGCGCTAGTCTTACGCTACCTACGGCAGGTCGGTCCCCTTTGAGCCCGTCCACGCGTCATATATAAAATGAGCAAAGCTCAGCAATTAGATTAGATTAGATGAGATGAGATGAGATGAGATGAGATGAGATGAGATGAGATGAGATGAGATGAGATGAGATGAGATGAGATGAGATGAGATGAGATGAGATGAGATGAGATGAGATGAGATGAGATGAGATGAGATGAGATGAGATGAGATGAGATGAGATGAGATGAGATGAGATGAGATGAGATGAGATGAGATGAGATGAGATGAGATGAGATGAGATGAGATGAGATGAGATGAGATGAGATGAGATGAGATGAGATGAGATGAGATGAGATGAGATGAGATGAGATGAGATGAGATGAGATGAGATGAGATGAGATGAGATGAGATGAGATGAGATGAGATGAGATGAGCTAGATGAGATGAGATGAGATGAGATGAGATGAGATGAGATGAGATGAGATGAGATGAGATGAGATGAGATGAGATGAGATGAGATGAGATGAGATGAGATGAGATGAGATGAGATGAGATGAGATGAGATGAGATGAGATGAGATGAGATGAGATGAGATGAGATGAGATGAGATGAGATGAGATGAGATGAGATGAGATGAGATGAGATGAGATGAGATGAGATGAGATGAGATGAGATGAGATGAGATGAGATGAGATGAGATGAGATGAGATGAGATGAGATGAGATGAGATGAGATGAGATGAGATGAGATGAGATGAGATGAGATGAGATGAGATGAGATGAGATGAGATGAGATGAGATGAGATGAGATGAGATGAGATGAGATGAGATGAGATGAGATGAGATGAGATGAGATGAGATGAGATGAGATGAGATGAGATGAGATGAGATGAGATGAGATGAGATGAGATGAGATGAGATGAGATGAGATGAGATGAGATGAGATGAGATGAGATGAGATGAGATGAGATGAGATGAGATGAGATGAGATGAGATGAGATGAGATGAGATGAGATGAGATGAGATGAGATGAGATGAGATGAGATGAGATGAGATGAGATGAGATGAGATGAGATGAGATGAGATGAGATGAGATGAGATGAGATGAGATGAGATGAGATGAGATGAGATGAGATGAGATGAGATGAGATGAGATGAGATTTGGTGAGCTATGCTCATTTTATCTATGACTAACCTGCTGAGCGGAGAATGCAACGCCGTATAGCACCAAAAGAAAAAATTATTTTAGAAAAATTATTTTTTTGTGCTGGCACCCGTAACCCAGCCACCCAGGTAGGGGTTGGCTGGAGAGGTGGTTGCTATAAAAGGTGGGCTTCCATTCTAGGGAAGCAGGTTGTTTCTTTTGCCTGAGAACCTCACGTGACCACATCACAAAAAACAAAACCCAATATTATTAACACATCAAGCAGTATAACCCACCATGACCACAGTGACAGCCCCAGACCGGAATTTCATAGCGCAACTCAAGCAAGCAGCCAAGGAGGGATGCACCCCAAAGGAGGCCGCCACTGCGGTCCAGAAGATCCTAGGGGAGGGGTGGCTAGAGCGGATCCAGAAGCTCACCCGGGGCGTGCCAAGAACGTCATGGACGTTGGAGAAAGGGGGTTTGTCAGCGACTGGGATGGGGAGGAGGCCCTGGCCGATGTGCTAGCAGCGCAACTGGGGGAGGCTATTGCAGAGCCGGATCCACCAGTGTCAGCAGGTGGGTGGGAACGGGGGTGTTCCCCCTTCGGCAGGTGGAAGCGGAGGGGCGGGGCATGGTGGAGGGCGCTGGGGAGGACGATGGCGCTCCTGGGGCGATCGACCAGGCTGTGGCGGACCTGGACCGAAACATAGGTCGGCTGCTGGGGACCGAGACGGGCTATGCAACGCCAGCTGGAGGGCTTCCATCCCGGCCGGGCAACGCCCGCACTGGCGGAGATATTGGCGACCTGATATCGGCCATGTCGAAGCTGCTGGACCAGGCAAAGACTCCAGCAGCTGCAAGCCCAGCCGCAGCGACGACTGCTGGCAGGCTGGCGCGCACGAAGGGGGTGGCGCTGAGTGGGCATGCAGTGCCGGTCTGGTGAGCAACATGCTGGAGGCGGTGCTGCCGGGAATGCTGGACTACGCGGAGAGCGTGGGGGGGAAGTCCATCCGTGCATCGTTAATGCTGACGATGCACGGCAGCTCAGCCAGCGGGGAGAGGCGGATGCTGCTCCTGCAGATGGCAGGAATTCTGGACACGATGGTGACAGAATTTGGCTACTGGGCCACGCCACGCTCCGAAGTAATTCTGGAGCTGGCAGCAGCCGAGTACCTGGCAAAGCTGATCACGGCATGCCAGCTGGTGGATGTGGGGTCGACGGGTGGAAGGGGACTCCGTCGGCAATGCTGCCATTCCAGGAGGGTGGAGCAATGCTGGCGTCTCCGGCGGTGCGGGCGGCGATGAGCATGGGGAAGCTGCAGCACAAGCTGGAGCAGGGTCCCGGCAAGAAGGGGCAGGGCGGCCCGTCCAACAACAACAAGTGAGGGAGCGGTGCCTTCTTCCACTACCTCTTCCAGCACCCCTGCCACCTCGTGACTGGTGGCAGCAGGTACGCTCAGGCCGTAGGCGCGATAGGATGAGTCGGGCTTTTAATGCTCGCACACTAGCCTGTCAGACGGTTAGGGCGTTAAACTGGATGGGGGGGGGGGGCGAGACCCGCCTGCTGTAGATTCAGCCCGTGTGCCCGGGCCTCTGCAGCAGGCGGCCCTAGATGGGATCGATGATGCTTGCAGGTCCTTTGTCCGCCGGAACGGTGGTTCCGTAGCGGCAATGGCAGGATCTGTAGTGGATGGGGGTGAATATGCTGAAGGAGCCCCTTACGAACCGTTAGTGGCCGCACGCTTGGCTTGCCTGGTCCGGGGGAAGGTGGCCAAGTGGATGTGCTGAACTTACTACCCCCCTCTTGGGGAGCAATTTTGAATGATGAGAGTAGGATGGTACGGACGCTGAGCCCAGCAGAGCGGATCTTGCAGAAGTCGATGCGGATCTCGCGGGGGTGTAGCATGGAGGAGTTCGCGCGGGTTTGCACGGTGTGTGTGGAGAGGGGGATTTTGGGTGGATTTTTTGAGGAGGAGCCGCCTATGGTGAACGGTACTTTTGGGGTCGGAAAGCCCGACGGCCGTATACGGCTGATTGTGGACAACCGGCGTGGCAACATGCCACTACCAGATCCTATGCCCGCTTTTTTACCACACCTTGGCGTGATTTGCGATTTGCCCACGCGCGCTGGGGAGGATGTTTTTGGGGGCGTATCAGATTTGGATTCGTACTACAACAGACTCCGCCTGCCAGTTTGGATGCGGCGGTACTGTGCGTGGATGCCGGTGTGGTCGGATCTGGTGGGCCTGAGTGGGGCTCGTCGGAAGGTGTGGCCGTGGATGTTGTGCTGGCCAATGGGCAACAAGCTGGCCGTCGCGTGGCCCAGTGTGTGCATCAGTCTGTGTTGTACCGCTGTGGCCCCAAGCCGCCGTTGGAGGCTAGTCGTGGGCTGAGCATCAACATGTCCGCGCTGATCCTGGTGGCGGAGGCCAACGAGGCGGGGGAGACCGTCCGGCTGAGGCTGGAGGAGGACCCTGCTGCGCCCTTGGCGCCCTCGCCGTGCTTCGAATCTCGGCAGGATCTGGAAGGTATGCATGCTGTGACGATCGATGACCTCCATTTCACCCACTGTGCGTCGGTGGATGGGGTGAATCAGCAGCTAGATCGTGTTCAGGCTGCCTACGCCGCTGTTGGGCTGGTGCAGAAGTCTGACAAGGTGGTACGGGCGACAGCAGAGCAGACTGGTGTGCAGGCGGTGGGGTCATTCACCAAAGAGATGGTGACGTGGTGCCTGTTCCTGAGCGTGTGGTGGCAGTTATCGCTGCTACTCATAGAATCTTAGATCGCGGGTTTACATACTACCGCGAACTTAGTTCTGTGCTTGGGAAGTGGGTGTGGATGCATCTGCTGTGCCGCCCCATGCTTTCGGTGTGGTCTGAGACGTACCGGCTGCTAGCAGCCATGAATGCCTCCCTGCCTGGGCGCCGCTGGCGCCTCCCTGCGGGGGCCCGCCAGGAGCTTCAGGCGGCGATCGACCTGGCCCCCTTTTTGAGGGCGGCCAGGGCCCGGCCCCTTTCTGACCGGGTCGTCGCAAGTGATGCGAGCGGCTCCGGCGGTGGGGTGGTCTACAGGGACCTGCCTGGGGCCGATTGTGCCCGGCTGGCGACCCGGCGCGAAGCGCGGGGGTGGCGGACGACAGCTTTAACGTCTGGGGAGGACTGGGACCTGGAGCGCATGGAGGAGGGGGACTACAGCCTGCTGGATAGTGGCCACTGGCGTACGGCACTGTCCTACCGGTGGCGGGGGCAGCCTAACCACATCAACGTCAAGGAGGCGATTGCTGCGACACAGGGGGTCGAGTGGTCGTGCCGGACCAAGGCGTGTCGAGGTAAGCGAGTCGTCCGGCTCGTAGACTCCAGTGCTGTGGTGGGGGCGTTTGTCAGAGGGCGGTCGTCTTCCTACCGCCTCAACCAGCTGGTTCGGCGCTACTGCGCTCTGTCACTGGCTGGCGACATGCAGAGCCACTGGGTCTGGGTGGCTACCGACCACAACCCAGCTGACAAGGCCAGTCGGCGTGGCGCTTGGATTCCTGACTTGACCCGGTGTGGTGACGTGCATCCCAACCCTGGGCCTGAGGGGGCGCGACGCCCTCGGGACTTGGCACTTTTGGAGGGCACAGTCAACCCTGTGTCTACCTTGCCAGCGTACCGGCGTGCGGCGGCTGTCTACGTGGCGTGGGCGCCACCTGGCCCTGTCGACCCAGCTGACGCGGAAGCCATTTTCTGTGAGTGGATTTCTGCTGTCTACCATGCCAGAGGCGGGCGGGGGCGTACCTTATGCCAGCATGCCAAGGCCTGTCTGCACCTGTACTACCCCGACATTGTTCGGAATTGGGTACTGGCGGACCGCCTGCTAGCAGGTTGGCAGCGGCTTGTTCCGGCTGTCAGCCCTCCGCCTATGCCCTGGCGCCTTTGCTATTTCACTGCCCTGTTGCTAGTTTCACGTCGACAGGTGCATTTGAGTGCGTTGATTATTATTGCTTTCCAGCAGTATTTACGCATTAGCGAGGCGCTAGGGCTGCGGGTTCGGGATGTGGCTCATCCCGGCCACCCCCTTCTCGAGCCAGGGCCCATGGTCGGTGCCCTTGTGCTGCGCAACCCCAAAACTGCGCAGGGGGCGGCCCAGCACGTCCTCGTCCGGGATCCACTTTCTTTGTGGCTCCTGCGACGTCTGACGGCTGGCCAGCCCCCGGATGCACTCCTCTTTCGGGCTTAACGTACAGCCAGGCTAGGCAGCAGTGGGAGGCTGTGCAGGCCCGCATGGGCATCCCAGGGATGTTTTCTTTTCACAGCCTCCGGCATGGGGGGGCGACGCACGACGCCATCGCTGGCGAGTCGCCGGAGGCCATCCAGCTGCGCGGCCGGTGGGCTTCGGCCCTCTCGGTCACGCGCTACATTGGCCTCCACCGCAGCCTCCTGGGGCGCGACATCCCACCCGCCCTCTGGGCTCAGGCCCTGGGTTTTGACCCAGCGGCTTTCCGGCGCCACTTCGGTGGCGTCGAGTTTTGACGTCCTCCTGTTTTTATCTCTCGTCTTTTAGCTATCAACTGACCTCACCCTTGTGTGGGAGGTCAGGGGGGAAATGGTTTAACTAACCCGAGGGTGAACCTGGGTTGGGACAAAGTACCCCCATAGCTAGGTAGTTTAAGTTTTCTTTTTTGCATGTCCTACGTATTTTCGGCTGTTAGCCATGTAAGGAGATGTGGGTAGAGCAGGGGCACAGCTGCTGTGGGCTGGCCCTGCACATTCACATAGTGTGCTCACCCTAGCATACAGATGGCCGTGTTGCCATCTGGTAGACATGTCTGTGTTATTCCACCGTATAGAGCTAGCACACATATTGTAATAAATTTGATGTTTTGTGGTGATGCATGCAAAGCAAGGCAAGGCCAGAAATGGATTTGGTGAGCTATGCTCATTTTATCTATGACTAACCTGCTGAGCGGAGAATGCAACGCCGTATAGCACCAAAAGAAAAAATAATTTTAGAAAAAATATTTTTTGTGCTGGCAACCGTACCCCAGCCACCCAGGTAGGGGTTGGCTGGAGAGGTGGTTGCTATAAAAGGTGGGCTTCCATTCTACGGAAGCAGGTTGTTTCTTTTGCCTCCCACCCACCCACCCTGGCAAAAGGGGTAGAGCAGGGGCACAGCTGATGATGCATAGTGATGCCCAATCATCGGCTGATGCCGCACTAGGCTCTGCACAGGCGATGCCCACCACTGAGCTGCCTGGCGATGTCAGGTCATGCACGCAGATGCCCGAACAACACGGTCTCAGGTCTCCCTTCCCACCAAATGGCGTAACAACCATGCCCGGGCCAAAGTGTAAGAGTCAACTTGGCGGTTCGCAGGCCAGGAGCACACCAAAGCTTTCCCTCTCCCATGCAAACCGCTGTCTGCACAGGTAAGCGCTTCTAAAATTTAGTGCCCTCGTGGCCTCATGGGCGTCACTAGGAGGAAACCAACCAGTGGCCCACCGTGGACCCTTGAACCAAGGTTACTCCACGTTTGCCCGCACCAGGGTGGGGCTACTTAGGCCAAATGGGCGCGTGTCTGACCCCTTGCAGACCTTGTTGAACGGGGGGACCTCTGTTTGCTTTTGGCAGATGCTTGTCTGCATGATGTTGCCCTCCAGTAGGGTCCCCCAAGGGACAATGTGGGGGGGTGTTTGCAGTGAGGTGTGCGCAACTAACACGCCTGCCCCGTCTGCACCAGTCAGCCACTGACCTGGATGGCATGGTCCGGTGGCGGCAGAGCCCACCCATGCATGCCACTGGAGGTATGCAATCATCGAGGCCTTGCAGAGCAGTAGAAATAATATGCCACAAATCACTTGATGGAAGCAATATACCATCTGCGTCTCCCAGCAGAGATTCGCTCAAAAGCCACCCATTTGCCACGCAAAAAATTCAAGTGTGGATAGGCCACACAGACTGGACGCAAGCCGCCACCCGTCACGCTCCACCGTTGGCCACCCAAATGCAGGCATGACGTGCCATGCGTGCCATCTATTTTATGGGGCTATCCATGGACGCGGGTCCACAGCAGGTGCGTCATCGAGTGCGTGCTGTGCTCCTGGTGGCCGTAGCCCGCTGACGGTTGGACGCCGATGGTCGACTGGTGGCGAATGGGGGTTGGCCGAATGGCGGGTGGTGCTTGCCAGCAGGAAAGGCCGCTCAGTGGCGGGTGTTAGGACCAGGTTTATTGGTGCATCCCGCCATGCCCGGCAGCCCACCGTGTGGATACAATCCCAGCCCGCCAAAGCCGCAGGCGATGGCGTAGCATCGCACATATACCCCATGTGCGATGGTATGGCATGCTTCCTCGCGAGGCATGCAGAGAGGCCGGTCCCCTTGTTCGGTGCCGGTGGTTGGCCACTGCCTGCATAGGGGCGGCAAGTACTGGCAGTCGATTGGTACAGCCATGCTTGAGGCGTGCCATGTGTCCTCGGCCATTTCCCACACAAGGAGCGGGCAGACAACACACCAGGAGCGGGCAGAGAAGAGGCGTGGTCCCGTTGCCTCTGCCATCAATTGTGAATCCTCAAGAAGATAGGCCCTCACCATATAGCCTTGCAAGGCGACCGCTCCCGTGACAAGATGCTGCCCCCACAACATGCCATCCCCATCAATTATCTGCTGTGCCGGCTGCGTGGCCCTGCCCTGCCCACAGTCAATAGGCCCATGCTGCAGTCGGAGGGGGCCCCATTCTGCAGTCGGAGGGGGTCCCCACTAAACAAGGATAGAGCGGGACGGTAATCCCCTCCCCCTTGAAGTTGCTAGCTTAACCTGTGATTTCAAGTCCATATCTGGGTAGTGGAGACGTTACGCCCCCCTCCCTCTGGCTGGCAGGACGGGCCTAATGTGGCTATCGTCCCCAAATCCCGCACTGGTGTCATCTTTCCCTAGCGGCTGTCCATCAAGCCACCCCTTGGCCTGTGCGCAGGGCTCCATCACGCTGGCCCTTGGGCAGGCGGCAAGGCACGGAGCCACAGCCTTGCACAGGCGGCAAGGCCTTGCCCAATCTTAGAGCACACTTAAAGAAAATACGAATCCAATGCGTTGCCTTGGGCCGCCACGTTGGGCAGACCTCCGACTAATCTTGTGTGGCTCTGGGGTGCAACAGTGGCCGCTCCCGGTTGCTACAGCGGTCGAGGGTCGCTACATGTCTGGCTGCCCCCTTTGGCTGTGACAAGGATGTCACATGTCCGGCTGTACCCGCTGGGAATAAAGAACTGGCAGCAAAACGCAGTAAGCCTATTTCCTAGGCCACGCCAGTGTTGTCATGCTCCCACTTAGCCAGCCTAGCTGCTCCTGTGGAATGCCCCAATTTGGTGTCGTCGAGTTAGAGCCCTACGGGGCCATATACCTCGAACCCAGGCCCAGCTTTGTTATGGTTAAAACCCAGCCAGCCGGCCCAGGAAGCCGAGCGTGGACTCCTGTGCAGCGTCAACGACCGCGGCTGCGCCGGCGAGGGGCACCGCGTTTTCGCGCTCAAATGCCTCCTTGCAGCGACGCACCTGGACGATGGGGGGGGGGTCCAAGCAGGGAAAGGAAAAGGAAATTGAAACATTTTTAGTTATGCTTGAGGCACCGCCCCTGGATAACACGGGGCAGTTTTACAGGAGCATGCATGGCCAAAAGGGGTGGATGGCCCAAGGGAACGGCCAGAGGGGGTGGGGGGGCTCCAATCAATAGTATGACAAGGGAGTGGCAGTACCATGAAGTAGCTAGGGTGGTCCTTGCTACTTCGGTGATCCGTGCAGCAACATGCCTGATCAACAGGGGGATGTGGATCCAAGGAACATATAATGAGTGGGACTACAGCAGCGTATCGGCTGGTGGAGGTGCAGGCACACACAATGTCCGGGCTTAATCGCGGCAGTGTGGGCGACGATGAGAGACTGTGGACACACGGAAGCGCGCTCATTCATGGTCTAACGCTGCTGGCAGTGCAGGCACATATCTCATCCGGGATCATTTGTGGCAGCTTTAATTGATCTAGAACTTAATGTTATTGTGTTGCACGCCTAGGTGAGCATACCTCATCCGGGCTGAACTGCAGCAGCATGGACACCACGGGCAGCAGCGTCTCCACCTCGCCTGCAGGGACAGGGAGCAACATAGCGGCAGGGTGAAAGAAATCAGAAGTTTCTATCATTAGGATAACAGCACAAGACAGAGGAGTCGAGTGAGGAAGAAATCAGTACTTGTGTACAACTGGCATGAGGGCCTATGCACAGAAGGTCTACATGAATAGCATCAGAGCAGCAGGCCAAGGAAAGGGGGTGGAGGGTGAGGAGTCAGGGAGTGTGTGTGTGTGTGTGTGTTGTGTATGTGTATGTGTGTGTGTGTTGTGTATGTGTGTGTGCCCTGTCCTCCTACCCATGCACACATTCCTCTATTTATTGATTGTGCCCCCAACCTCCTCCCGCCGCTTGCGCGTGCTTGCTGCCCTCACCCATGCCTCTACCGGTTGTGTCCGCCCCCCCACCTGTCTCCAGCAGTTTTAGCACCACATTCTTGAGGTACGTCATGTCCACGCCCTCTCGCTTTGCGCCCCGGTCCGTCTCGCGCAGCTGCTCCTTGAGAAGGTCCACCTGACAGGGGGGGAGGGAGGGATCAAGGTTCACGGGGTATGATTGGATTAGGGGGCCCATGGATTACACAGGGAGCAGCGTAGAAGGGAATCAATGTTGCTTGGGGAGTGATAAAACATTTTCATAAGGGAAATTGTACAATAGTGGCTTGGGAGGCATTTGGGCCGTTCTGGATGCAAGATGAGGCATTCGTAAGTTCCACAGAATTGTCGTATGCCGAGCAAAAGGGATGGTGATCAAACAGATAAAAGTTAGGAGTCAGGATTGGGGTGCAGCCTTGTAGTCGAGGACTTGAGTGTTATTTCTGGGGAGATTGTCTACAGGTGTGCAGGGGTTGGGGATGGCAATCAAGTTTGGGAGAGATAAGTTGGACGGAAGGAGAGGTGGGGATTGCATGACTGCGTTGAGCCAAGGCATGAAAGCACAAGAAGCACCACAGGCATTATTTAGGAAAAGTTTTAAAAGCGTGCAAGGCATGCAGAGAAACTCAGCCGCATCAACAGCACCGCTGGACTTCATGGTAAACCTAACAAGATCTACCAATGTCAGTACCTCCCCACTTCCCCAGTTGTCACCTTGCCAAGCACCAGAGGCGCTCCTCTTCCGGTGCAAACGTGGTCCACAATACTAAAAACATTTAAGTTGTTGAAAAAGGCTGAACGAACTTGCATTAAGATCACTAAGCTCCCAAGAAGACCAGCATTTGATGAATACAACAAGTGGAGCCCTGCCACAAATGCAGCAGTTCCAGTGGCCTTTCTCAGTCCGCACGCAGAAGCAAGAAGCCTCCAGGGTGGGAGGGAGGGAAAGAAACAATTGCGGATCATTGCCGGCCTAGCTTGCTTAAGGCATGGTCCGCCGGCACACAAGCTGACATCATCTCATCATCCTGAATTAATTAACACCGGCATGCGTCACGCACCGGCCTGAGCAGTGCTGAAAACGCCACTACAACTAACGTGGCCACCCACCCCCAGGCTAGTGCGTTAACCGTACAGGTAGTCGTACAAGGTTCTCAAACCTGACAAACATAAATCTCGCCCATCGACCCCTTGGGCCGGTCCGAGTCCACTACACAATAATTAATCACGACTCACTAAAACAACCAGTCAAAGGTTCGCCAAGCAACCAGCCCACCCTACAGGTCCCTAGCTAATCACAGCCGGTACAAACAATTACGAATCTTTGCAAGCAAGTCATAAATACCCTACTATTATTTTTTTCGGACCACTAATTAATAGCCACCGAACCTCATAAACAACCAGGTCATCCAAGGAAAATTCGGGCGAGCAGGAAACCCTTTGTACAGAACAAATTAGTCAGCCCATGTCGCAGACAGCCTTCCACATGCAGGCCAAGGCATAGCGGCCCTATCTTTCCCGAAAGCGCTAATTAAACTTTATTAAGAGAAAGCCGAAAAATGTTCATCATCCGCATTCCTGGATGTGTACGCATCCCCCCCCTTCATCTTCCTCTCACCCCTACAACATCCCCCCCCCCCACACAACCACACACAAGAAACCACCGTGCTGCCCATCCTCACCTGTTGCCCATGCAGCCGCAGCTCATTTTGGGCATCCGCCACCTCCAACTGGAAGTATTAGCCAGGGTTGATAGTGAGGATGGATGACAAGGTGGCGACAGCAGGTGAACATGTTAGAATGATGGCATGCGTCCGTAATACAGGACAGATCAGGGGGCAATGGAAGCACGCTATTCTTGCAGGGTAAGCATGTAGGGTATGCAGGCCACACTCACGGCACGCACGTATCCGTACTACCCAACATTATCTCCCTTACTGATGTTGCTCGGAAACAATACAAGACTCAAGTGCGTCCAATGGAGGGAAACCAGACCAAATAAGGAGCAACGCGTTCAGGAACAAGGCAATGTCGCGGGCGCCGAAACATATGATAGCAAGTTTTGCTGATTCGAACAGGCTTTGCTGATTCGAACAGGCCAAGGACTGTTGAAACCTGTCCACCATGCAGCAGCTGGGTGAAACCTCACACGCACACAGCAGCTGAATCGTCTTATACGCGTTGGTCAGCTCCTCTTTTACTGATCAACACCCCCTCTCACCGACCCTCTTATCCACATTACCACCCCCTCTCGCCACCCCTCACCTGCAGCAGCTGGATCTTCTTGTACGCGTTGGCCAGCTCTTCGTCACGCTGTGCCTGGTGCTGCGCCAGCATCTGCCAGATGTCGTCACGGCGGTGAGCACAAACCCAAGTGGCAAATATACACACATGTAAAGCAATGAAAATATGGCACCTAGCATGCGCCTCCACAGCGGCAACACTCTGAAACTTAGCAGAATGTTGTTTTTCTTTAATGGCACCTACTTTCAAGATTGATCTTTCCAGGGCATGCTAGTTCCTACCACGTTTACCACTGGTACAGAGCCAGGTCTTCCTATTGGCCATGAAGCCCGTGGTGAGTTTCCAGCCATCAAAAGCACCAATTGCAAACACAGTAGTGCATTGAAAGCTTCAGGGGATGCTACGTACCTTTACCATTGGCAAGCCCACTGCAAACATGCCTACCCATCCACATGCATGACGCAGCACAGCAATTAAATACAGCCTACCACATCCTACCCGCTGACTTCATATGCCTCGTGGTATCCGGTACCTTGACCACAACCCACTAGACCGACCATAAACTTAAGCAGGACAGCGCACGGCAACAACCTCAGCAGCTCGACCAGGCAGCACATGGCAAGGCAAGCCATCGACCACATGGTTCACTGCTTCCAATAATAAATCATACCTTAAAACACCCGAGCCAACGCAATTAAACTAACCGGTGATTGACCACTTGTGCTCTTAAAATGCGCTGACCCGAAATAATTCCACAAGCCATCTCCAGCCTTGAGACATATATAACACCATAAACCATTGAAACTTAGCCTCAGTGCCGCCCCCTGAGAAAGATATGCCCTATACACAATTTGGACACTTGAATAGACACCCTACACACAGAACGCCGCTTACCATGATGTGGCTTTCCGCTTCCTCCCCGTTGAGGCCTTCCCGCAATGCTGGGTCATGGAACGTGTGGGGTGGAGACAGTGGGAGCAAATGGCATTGTGACATGAGCATGCAGAGGCTCCTGACACACAGGCAAGCGTTCCTAGACAGGATGATTTTCCTGAAGACCGTCGATGTATGCGTGCTAGCTAGTAGGTGCGATGTACTTGGATAGAGCGGGTGTAAGTGAACGCAGCAGCCATTATATCGCCCCAGGCACCAATCCTGCAAACCTGTGAAATTTCGTAGCAGTGGAGCCTGTCATGAAGACCAAGTAGAAAAACAAAAAAATAGGTATCCATGTCTGGCCATGCTTTGCTTTACAAGCATCACCACAAGACATCAGTCATATAACTGATACTGGACATTCCCGGCCAGATAGGCTCGAAACACACGCCCTAATCATGCAAGCTGTTTCCGGCCCCACCGTCTAGGTCATCTATTCGCTCTACACGTAAGCCAGCCATAATTTCAATGCACAAGGCTACATTTCCATCTCCATTCATATTCATAATTATGAACGACTCGAACACGCGGAAAAGATAGCGGCAGGCTTGAGCTACCATGGTCCGGATTCTCCCGATTTCTGGCCTGCGCTGGTTGTCTCCATGATATAACGATATGTGTGCTAACTCTGTACGATGGAATAGCAAAGACTTGTCTACCAGATGACCCCAGGACCATTTTAATGCTAGGGTGAGCACACTGAATTCGCAGGGCAAGTCCACAGTAGCTGTGCCCCTGCTCTACCCACATCTCCTTACACGATTTTTAGCTGAAAAATTCGAATGACATGCAAAAAAAATAACGCCACTACCCGAGCTAAAAGGGTACTTTGTCCCGAAACCCAGGTTCACCCTTGGGTTAGTTGAACCATTTCCCCTTCCCCCCCCCCCCCCGAGGGTGCGGTCAACTGATAGTTTAGGACGAGAGATAACACCTGGAAAGATGAAGTCAAAACACGACGCCACACAAGGCCCGCCGCGGCGTACGTGGCGGCTGATTCACCCCGTCCAACAGCTGATTCACCCCGTCTACCGTAGGGCAGTGGGTGACATGAGATCATGGACCGTTACGGCATGCATCCCTTCCGGGTCGGTCCGTGGTTTGAAGAAGGCAGAGGCAGCGAGCAGCGCAGCAGGGTCGACCTCCACTAGCCGAGTCTGGCCACTTTCGTCAGCATCCGCCACCAAAATCAGGTCTGACATGTCGATACTAAGGCCCCAATACTTAGGCCTGGGTCCAGAGGCGGCTTCAGGTAACACCGGTACAATACGGATTGGTGGACGCACTGCGTTACTGCCACCGCCAGCTTGTTCAGTTAGCATTTTGCGGCGACAATATACTAATCGTGAGCGCTTATGGAATGGTCACCGGGAACCGAGCGTGCGCAGGGTGAACTACGCGGCCTGGCGTCGGCGGCGTGGTTAGTCTGCGGATGGTTAGGGTAATTCGTGTGCGCCCAGGCGAGGCAGATGCCGGGCAGCGGAGGTCGGTCCGCGGACGAATCTGGCTGTGCGAGAGGGCCCTTTGCCACGCGGCCAAGTTTATGCTAGGTGAATAGCCGGGCTATTCCCTCTTATACGTCTAAGGTTCACTTCGACGACTTATTTGGCCCAGGCTGCCGCCCTGTAGCGGGCACTGTCTTGCCTTAATCGCCTCCCACCAAGCGGCCCATCTCCCGGTCGAGGTTCATCACTCTGGGGTCTGGTGCACCTGGAGCGGGCTCCTCGTCCTCGTCCTTGCGGCTTCAAATGTGCTTCCACCACTGCTCCGCGATCACATCCGCCAGCACCTCCTCATCCCAGTCGATGATGAATCCGCGCTGCCCCAGAGCCGCTTTTACATTCTTAGCCCACCCGAGGTTGAGCTGCTTGACCCGCCCCAGCCAGTCTTCCTCCCCCAGAATGGTCCAAGGCGTCACCGTGGCCTCCTTTGGGGTACATCATGGTTAGCCACAAACTTAAGCTCTTGGAAAAAGTTCTTTCTGGCTCCCTAATTTTCGAGGCCACGATATATTATATTGCATCAGTGATCGCCAGGTGGTTTTGCAAGTCGTGACGTGAGGCTTCTCACACAAAAGAAACAACCTGATTCCCGGAATGGAAGCCCACCTTTATGGCAACCATCTCTACCGGCCAATAGCCACCAGGCAGGCTGGGGCACAGTGCCAGCATGAAGTTCTGTGGCGGTGTACTCTCAGCTCAGCAGGTTAGTCATAGAAAAATAAGGATAGCTCACCAAGTGACGGGTTCAACTGACGTCTGAAAGTTCATCTGGAAACCTTGGGTAGAAGGGGCCATGTAGTTATGTCCAAAAAACGCAAAGGCCGCCCTTTAAGCACCCATAATGTACTGACAGCTGCTGTGACAAAAGCTTGCGGCCGCAAAGATACTAGGTTCATCATAGACTGTCTTCATAATGAGCATGCCAACCATGCTCGTGTTGATAAGTAGAAAACACATTCTATTGCTTCGCAAAGCAACGACGTTAGATGTAAAGCTCACACATTTCCCGCCACCAAATTTTGTGGGCCCCCGACCAAACACAATACCCACATTTATGAGATCCTGCCAGCATGGGCAGTGGCTGGTGTGCCGACGCGTTTCCGTTCCAAATCAGCTGGCCAAACGCCTGCTCTGAGTACGAGTGCTGCAAGGACAGTTAATTTGTGGGTGGGTCAGGGGGTCGGGGGTGGGGGGTGGGGGGTGGGGGGTGGGGGGTGGGGGGTGGGGGGTGGGGGTGGGCGGGTGGGAGGCAGCAACGAAAGAAATAAGCATGGAATTCCCGCGGTGAGAAGCAAGGCTGCAGAAGGTAAAGCCACAGTAATCAATTTTTGCAGCAAGCAAAAACGTTTAGTTATGTTCCAAGCTATGTGTGTCCTTGCCGTGGCCTTGGTTATGCCACTTGACTTGGCAGCGGTGGTGAAAGATTTGTATATACCCCCACCAGCAGAATTGTGCTGTCTCCATGCCCGCCCTCATAGCACAGGCAGCAATGATTAATACCCGATTGTTACCCTACAAACTGAAGCCGACAAATGAAGCCAACCAATGGAGCTGTGACATGAGCTAAACCTGGAACCAGCCGCGCTCTATGTCCGTTGCCTCTGCCCAGGAGCATAGCCCACATGGCAAACTAAGACTGGCCCCCCACACGTACCGGCATCGTCATGTGCACCCTGCGTCTGTGGCTCTGATGAGGAATAACCCACAATCCGCACTAGATCAAGCCGCCTCTGACGAGCTACTACCACATTGCAACACAATGCAGCTACACCTGGTTCCCCGCAAGCGGGTTCAGGCTGCATGCCCATGGCTGTGATGACATTGATCCCCACAACAAACACACTTGACCTACACCTGGTTGCCCCACAGCGTACCCGCAGAGATGGGTTCAGGCTGTGGCCATGGCTGTGTCCATGCCCCCCACTGGCCGCAGCCACCTTGTCTTTCAGCGACGCGATGTTTTTGAGCGCGGCCGCAATCTCCCCGTCCTTGGCCTCCAGCATGCGGTTCGCCGTCTCGCGGAACGCGTCGTACGAGGCCTGGGTTTAAAAATAGGATAAATGGAGTACAAGGTTACCTACATGTTATTATGAAAGAAAATAACGACTCGTTGTAGGTGTCAGGAAATGCATCGTACGAGGCCTTGGTCAGGTTATGAGGTTATGAGGTAGGCCAAGTCGTAAGGTTAGTGTTTATGAGCTTGTCAAGTGATGGTGGGGCGTCTTGCAGATGCATTTTACCAGCCTTGGGTGAAACAATAGGATTGATTGATGAAAAGGTATGTTAATTAAACTGCTAATGATGAGAATAGCGATTCGTGGCAACACTTGCGAAAAGCACTTGTCAATTCTCTGTGAACTCCCAATGGAGGCACACACTTAACGACATCCGTAGGAGGACACTGAGCAGTTCCAGGAGGAACACATGCCACTTTTCAGAGACGATGCAGGCATCCACACCGCATCTGCAGCCCTCACCTGCAGGCCTCACGTTATGAGCGACCTCTTAACTCATGACTCTATCTACACAGCGACTGTTCAAGCATCGACTCACCTGCAGCCGTTTAATCTCAGCACGCAGCGTTGTGGCTTCCTCCTCAGCCGAGCTGCCGTTCTGAAGGCGCCGCGAGTGCGAGCGCATCTCGTCGTCCTTGGCTGGTGGGGGGGTAGAGGTACGGGGAGGGGGGTGGAGGAGTGGAAGTGGGCAGCCCAGGGGGTGAAAGTCAAGGGATGTGGGCGAGAGCGAGGGCGAGGGCGAGGGCGAGGGCGAGGGCGAGGGCGAGGGCGAGGAAGAGGAGGAGGAGGAGGAGGAGGAGGAGGAGGAGGAGGAGGAGGAGGAGGAGGAGGAAGAGGAAGAGGAAGAGGAAGAGGAAGAGGAAGAGGAAGAGGAAGAGGAAGAGGAAGAGGAAGAGGAAGAGGAAGAGGAAGAGGAAGAGGAAGAGGAAGAGGAAGAGGAAGAGGAAGAGGAAGAGGAAGAGGAAGAGGAAGAGGAAGAGGAAGAGGAAGAGGAAGAGGAAGAGGAAGAGGAAGAGGAAGAGGAAGAGGAAGAGGAAGAGGAAGAGGAAGAGGAAGAGGAAGAGGAAGAGGAAGAGGAAGAGGAAGAGGAAGAGGAAGAGGAAGAGGAAGAGGAAGAGGAAGAGGAAGAGGAAGAGGAAGAGGAAGAGGAAGAGGAAGAGGAAGAGGAAGAGGAAGAGGAAGAGGAAGAGGAAGAGGAAGAGGAAGAGGAAGAGGAAGAGGAAGAGGAAGAGGAAGAGGAAGAGGAAGAGGAAGAGGAAGAGGAAGAGGAAGAGGAAGAGGAAGAGGAAGAGGAAGAGGAAGAGGAAGAGGAAGAGGAAGAGGAAGAGGAAGAGGAAGAGGAAGAGGAAGAGGAAGAGGAAGAGGAAGAGGAAGAGGAAGAGGAAGAGGAAGAGGAAGAGGAAGAGGAAGAGGAAGAGGAAGAGGAAGAGGAAGAGGAAGAGGAAGAGGAAGAGGAAGAGGAAGAGGAAGAGGAAGAGGAAGAGGAAGAGGAAGAGGAAGAGGAAGAGGAAGAGGAAGAGGAAGAGGAAGAGGAAGAGGAAGAGGAAGAGGAAGAGGAAGAGGAAGAGGAAGAGGAAGAGGAAGAGGAAGAGGAAGAGGAAGAGGAAGAGGAAGAGGAAGAGGAAGAGGAAGAGGAAGAGGAAGAGGAAGAGGAAGAGGAAGAGGAAGAGGAAGAGGAAGAGGAAGAGGAAGAGGAAGAGGAAGAGGAAGAGGAAGAGGAAGAGGAAGAGGAAGAGGAAGAGGAAGAGGAAGGGGAGAGCAAGGAAAGCCATGTGCGGAGGGCCCGGTGGGACTGGCATTGGATGGGTAGAATTGTGGGTGGGTGGGTGGGTGGGTGGGTGGGTGGGTGGGTGGGTGGGTGGGTGGGTGGGTGGGTGGGTGGGTGGGTGGGTGGGTGGGTGGGTGGGTGGGTGGGTGGGTGGGTGGGTGGGTGGGTGGGTGGGTGGGTGCGGGCGCAGGCAAGGGTGGGTGAGGACGCAAGGAGGGTGGGTAGGTGAGGAGGATATTTTCCACGACGGGTGGGCCCTCGTGGAAGGGGATTCGCCTCTTGCCCCCTTACCTTGGCATGCTTTCCACAGCACACCAAGGGATTCTTTCCCAACACCATATTATACTCTACATACTCGCCCCACCATAAGGTAGGGGTGGCCTTGCTAACCGATAGTATCTTGGCATGCCTTTTCTCGCACACAGTGAGTTTACTCCCTCCACCTCCCGTACATATCTCGGGGCCACATCATACCTCGGCACCGGCACAGCAAAGGCTCTACCACCACCACCGCCCCCGCCCCCGCCCCCGCCCCCGCCCCCGCCCCCGCCCCGCCCCCGCCCCCGCCCCCCCCCTCCCCTCCCCCTCCCCCCCCCCTCCCCTCCCCTCCCCCTCCCCCCCTCCCCCTCCCCCTCCCCTCCCCCTCCCCTCCCCTCCCCCTCCCCCTCCCCCCCCACCATATTCTAAAGTGGTTGGCTTGCCAAACGACAGTACTTTGGCACACCTTCTCCAGCATGCAGGGAGTCGTCCCCCCCCCCCCTCCCTCACCGATACCTTGGATACCATCTTACCTTGGCTCGCCTTCTCGAGCGCTGAGTAGCGCAGCTTCCACTCCTCCACAGTGCTGGCCAGGCCTGCGGTCAGCGAGTCCACCTTGTCTTTGGTGGCCGACAGCTCCTGCTGCAGCTGCTGGATCTCCTTCTCCCTGGTACAAGGGGGGGCGAGCGATCATAATCAATCACATTAGCTCGGGGGGAAAGGAAGGGGGCAGGGGCGGAAATAGACGGAAGGGGACAGGAAGGCAGAGGGGAAGGGGGGAAGTGGCGAGGGGAGGGAAAGGAGGGGGGGGGGGGGGATT